>WYDI02016695.1:7995-24669 GCA_009867235.2 Psittacus erithacus
ACCTCGAGGATTAACTCCAAGGCCAATGCCAAGGCCACTCTTTTGACATGCTGGACAAGATTGGACAATACTCTGAGCTTCTCTTAAAAAAACACCAAATTGACGGGCAAGAACTTTAGCAGATTGATAGAAAAAATGGTGGGAATAGCGAGCTTGTTCCAACAGGTTGGGTGATGGACCGGACCAAACAGGAGCTGCCACCAATTGGTCAGCATGGTCATTGCCAGTGCTGAGGCCCCCACAAGCTTGGTGGCTACGAATATGGGTAATAAAATAAGGAGTAAGTTGTTGATTAATAACATAAGGTAACTGCAACAACGTTTTCTGTAACACAGGATTTTTTACAGCTCTTACCATAGAGCGTTAAATGTGTTGAACAATACCTACTATGTAGAGAGAATCAGAAACCACATTAATGGGTGCATCTGTCCATCGCATAAAAACCCACACAACAGCTTTTAATTCTAAAGTTTGTACTGAATCCCCTGATTCACCCTCAATGAATTGTTTCTTCCGATCTTTTTTTTCCTGCCAGGTTGCTACTGCTTTTCTGGATTTTTTTGCCAGCATCAGTAAAGATTGTGATTCCATCCACTGGTCTTTCTGACCTAACAGGGAGCTGTTCAAATTATTGATTATTTAATAAGGGCAATATCTTAGATTTTGGAGACAGATTTGTGATATTGCCTGTAAAATCAGTTATGGCAATTTGATATTCAACCAAAAAATGAGTCAGCCATGCCAAATAATTCTGGGCAAAAGGTACTAGAATTTTGTCAGGCTCCCTTCCAGAAATATCTATGATTCTGCTTCTACCTTTGATGATTAAATGTGCAAACAATTCTGGTCTCGTGGCCACAGTTTTTTTTGTTGATACAGCAAAAATATCCATTCAAGAATTCTTAATAAATCTTGGTTAATCTGCACTACTAATCTCAAAGGGTGTTGCCTGTCTTTCCCAGAATTAACTATCCGAGGATCAGAAAAACGACCCTGGCCTAATAAAGCATCAGCATCAACACCAAACAAGGGATCCCCCTGCTGGCGAGGCTGAGCGGCAGTGCAGCCGCAAGCTTGGCTCCACTTCTGAAAAAACATGATCTGGAGATGAGGGCTCAACAACGACTGAGCAATCATCTGCAAATCATAAGGAGCTAAGATATAAGCAGAGAAAATATGCGCGATAATAGACTGTGTATAGGACGACTTCAGCCTGTAGGTCGCAATCGCCTGCCGCGCCTCCTGTAGAATTTTCAAATCAAAAGCCTCCAACTCCTTTCCCCCCTGAGGAGTAGTAAACACAGGAAAAGCAGCCGGCCCTATGGCAGAAAACTCTCCCATTATAATGGCATCCTTTATCATACCGCACCATCGACGCTCAGGGTTAAAACCGTCACACCCTCCTCCCACCGTTCCCCCCCCCAGGGAGCCCTCCCTGGTCCCTTGCAAAAAAGGATTCTTCGGAGGGTAACGTGGAGGAACGGTGGCTGTTGATGGCGTCGATTGCTCTATTCTCGCTTCTAGCGACTCGAGCCTTTTCAGCAATTGTTGGAGCTGGGCGCCACCCAGCCCGTTAACGAGCTGATAATGGGCAGGCCGCTTGGACAAAGAAGATGGAGGGGGTGGCGAACGCACAGTTGGCGGTGGCAGTTCTGAGAAATTTTCACCACTGTTTTGGTCGCTCTCCTGTTCCCCTTCTCTGGAGTCAGAGTCCTCGGTATTTTCCTCCGTCTCGGGCGAAAGCTGTCGTCGGGTCCCCGGCGACATCAGCCCTGGCTCAACCTCTGACCGTGCCCCACGTCGTGACTGCCTTGGGGCACACCTTCCAGGTGCCAACCCTGGAACCACCGGCGGTGCAAAAGACATAGTCACAGTGCCGTTATTGCTGCTTTCTGGCTGGGGAGGAGCAGTGGCTGCAAAAACAGAGGCTGCCACTGCCCTTTCTGATTTTATGTCCTTTAAAGTCTCCAGCACTAACCACCAGAGCGTGAAGTGTTTGTTAGCTTCTTTCATCCCTGTACTGATCTCATCCCACAGGGCTTTGCCTATCCTTTCCCATTTGGGGACTTCAAAGGCAGCCTGTACCGTGGGGAGAAAGCCGCGATTCTGAGACCATTTCAACAGCCTTTCTAAGGCAGCACTACCATATTGCAGTCCTCTCTTAGAGAGAGTAAGTTGGAGGAGCTTCACCACTGCTTGCTCCTTTCGGGTTAGCGTGGACCCCATCTTCCCCCCAGCCGCTCACCTGATCAGGGCGAGATTCTTAAAATTTTTGTGTCCTGGACGTCTTCTAGTGCTGGGGCAGCACTCGCTACAGCTGGCTCTCCGCCCCCTCTTTCCCGCAGGCTTCTGACGCTCACGTTGCAAGCTGCCAGTCTAAGGGTCCCTGTTCGGGCGCCCCTTGTCACAACGCGGGAGTCACGGACACTGCTGAGCCGACCAATATGATCCAGTGAATGCCGTTTATTGCCTCTTAACACACTGTTTATATGACAAACTTGAACAAGCACGAGCATCATAACAGCTTCTGATTGGTCTGACAACACTGTTCACTTGCCGGATAGCAACACTTGATTGGCCCTCGTGCACCCTGCAGAGACACCATCTTTTAACCCTGAGGTGTCTGGATTGCTCTCAAGATGTCGCTGTCACACAGGCAGTCCCAACAATTTCCTCCACCTCTATGATCAATATAACACTTTGAATAAACATAGAACACAAAACTTTTTCTGAGGTTGGGGGGAGGGAAAAAAGAGTATATTCTAAATATTTTTCCCTTCACAAGAACAATAGCAGCTGCAGAAGCCTTGATTTGGGGTATTTGATTGACTGCAGCATCCAAATGTTCATATAGGCTTAGTTATAGTGTCATGTTCTTCAAAGGTGCTGTACTTTACGTACATTATGTACAACAAAATGATTATGCCTAGAGACGGCATAAACAAGGAAGTGGGAAATTAAAATATGCTATGAAGCATCTAAAATCATGAACAGCATATATTAATAATTTTCTTGTAAACTATTTATGCATATAAAGATATTGCACACTGTTTTGAAAATAAATTTCTCAATTTGCTACCTGTGTGTCTTAGATCATAGATTACAAAACTATTATGAGCTGGCATGGTCAAATGTTTTACTGTCTTGTAGACAGTAAAGAGTAAAATGACAGTACTTTAAATTGACAAAAGTATGTTCTCTTCAATAATGTATAAGGATCATTTAGCATGTTTAAAGAGAAATGTTGCTGGGATATTATATCAGGAGACAGTTTCAATGAGTTAAGAGAAAAACAATATAAAAATAGCTTTGATTATTTTAATTAATTTGCAAATTCAAAGTAAAATATTTCACAGATTAGGTGAGAATTTTCAAAGTTTAGTCTGTTGAAAAAGTCTGTTGAAAAAGTACAACCAATAGCCATTATGCCTGGAATACACTACAGGTTAATTTGCAACAGCTTACAGGGTCTGAACTTTGATCTTCAAGAGATGCAATGTTTTGCTACTTTCAGAGAATTTACAGATGTTAAATCATGAAATAAATTATGCTTATGTCCTCCAAGTAGAAGATGCAGCTTTTCTCGGGATCAGCAGTAGATAAATTGTCCATATCTTCAGATAAAACATATACCAAATCCAAGAAAGTTGTAAAGAAAAATGAGTTTCTGTACTCTGCTCCTACCTTGCCTTTTCTCAGTGAAATTCTAGTTACCTTAAATGACTCATTCTCTTCATACTATATATTCACTGAATGGGTGCTGAGACGTATAGTCTAGGTCATGCTTTGCCTAGAAAGATTGTACCAGATGATCCTTAAGGTGTCTTCCAACCTGTTTCTAAGATTCTATGATACATGCAAACAGGACCCATATAATTGTTCTATTAGATTGTTCTTTTTTTTCTTTTTACTCTCACTAAAATTCATGTTGAAAACCTGCTCATTGTATATTATGGTTTCAGTACAGCCCACAGTGACAGTTAACCACAAACACCCCATTCTCGGCTTCAAAACTAAAACTTTCTGTGGTAGTCAATAAGTGAAAAATGGCCAGCGCATCTCGGAAGTATCAGTTCTCTTGAACTGGCCATGGCACCTGGATTATTTTTCCATTCCATAAAGATAAGCTATCGTGGTTAAACAAAACTAAATAAAGTCCACCTTGAAAAATAAATGGAAAGCCATGAGAGATTTGACCATATAAACCCATACTAGTCTGATAAATCTATGACATAGGGAAACCAGTAAGCAAACTAAGGGTTTTATTCTTGCAATGACTTGGAAATGCAGTACCCATCAACCTTAACAAGTCTTGTGTAGGCATGTCAATTGCTGAAAAGACCATGGAAATCTTAACAAAGAACAAAACGGACAAGCCAAGAAACAATAGGATTACAGTTACAATTGTTATTCTTTGAATAAAACTTATTATTGCAAAACCGAATAATTGGAAAGCATAGACATACAATCAGATCTCACAATAAAGTTTTCTTACCTTTTAACATTAGTATTGCTATTTATGTGCTTCATAATATAATTTAATTTTTATGTACAAAATCTCCTGAAGGGCATAAATGCATTTCAGCTCTATGCAGTGGTAATTCAGTATTAAACCATGCATAAAAACTCAATAAACAACAAAATGTTAATAGGTTGTGTATGGGCTATGACCTTTCCTAGTTATTTTTCAGTATTTTGTAGCAGTCAAGAAACATTCACTGAAATTAGTTGAGAGAATCTTACTCTACTATTTGCTTTAGAAAAATGAATGTTTATCAAACGGACTTGAATTGATAATAATATGACAGTTCATGCTTGAGAAGCCACACAATTGCCAATATGAAGAACCGGATATTGTCTCACTGGCATAATCACGTAGAGAGTAGATTGCATTTACACCCTCCATGACCTTGAAAACAGTTTCCATGACCAATGTCAGAAACAATTTTTTTTTTTTAGTATTGCTGATGCTGCCAAGCAAATAGGCCAGACAAATAAAAATAGAAATAAAAAATATAGTGATAGGAGATGGAACAGTTGTGCTTTTTTTTTTTTTTCAGAAAAAAGCCCCATAATTATGATCCATAATTTAAAATGCAGATTTTGTAAGACATTTCACAAAAAGGATTTAGGATTACTGATTTCTTCTATGTTATAAACCAGAATTTGAATGGGTAATCTTTTTTTTAATATGCATTTAAATATTCATTGAGGATCCACATTCCTTGATTCTATGAACCTAGCTTGCAAAGATGCTGTTTGATTCAGAAGATGTGTTTGCATGTTGGAAGTTTTCAGTAGGTTTGTCTATGTCATATTTATTGATCTGTTACTCAGCAGTTCTAGTGTGCTTTGAAGAAGACCCAAGGGAGTCTATTTTCCTTCTGTTAATACCTCAACTCTACTGTAAAACTATTCAACATTTTAAAATATTTATTGCAACTATAGCTAGAAGAAGGTTACATGCTCCATGCAAATATAAGAGAAATTTTGCTTCCTGATAGAGTGAACAAGAAGGCTACACTAGTTTTCATCGTGGAAGAAAACAACCTTTACATGCTGCTATGAAATTCCTAAAACGTATGTAATAATCTGTTTCATCTTTGTATTTCACCAGTCTATTTTCCAACTGAATTTTGGATTTCACCTGTTTACACTGTAGCCAGGATAACTCCCTTTATCTGTATGTAGTTTTCTCAATTGTAATCCTTTTTTTTCAGGTATTTTTTGGTGACATTATTCTTGGGTTTTATTCAAACTCTCAATACTTTGTTCAGCTGTGGAAGTGTACCACTGTATTTAAAAATTGAATAGATTACCATAATACTAAAGAAATGTTCTTTATTCAAAATAAGTATTGGAGTTATGGACCTGTTTAAGATTTGGCGGTTTTGGACAAGACCCTACAGCAGGTAAATGCTTTCTAATTATATCACTATTTAGTGCAAAACATCTCTTCAAGAAATAACAAACTACTTGCAAATCATGTTGCCGCACAAGCCTGTTATAGTTGCAGTTTATAATGATTTTTTAATGCAGTGTGCTTTTGATTGTTCAAGCATTTTAATTTTTCTTGATCTGAATGCTGTCTTTGACACTGTCAGTTATAACATTCTGCTTGGTCATTTATGAAACTATATAGGATGATCTGGCTGTGCTTTGAGTTGGTGTCAATCTTCTTTATCAAATGTATGTCCATCTGTGTCATTACATATTAGTTTTTTTCTGTACTACCCTGACACATTGTCAGGTCGTACAGTTTTTACACAAACTCAGTCTTACTTAGTACATGATACAGTATTTCTGTTAGGCAACTCCATTCATCCTGCAGGTATTTCTTCATATAAGGCAATAAAGGATATGGGATATTGGCTTTGTACATCTGTGTAGAAAACCAACAAATATAAGAAGGAATATCATTGTTCTTTGAACGCGTATGCACATGCAAAGAAGCAAATATGCATGTTCTGGGGCAATGATAAAAATGTTTCTCTTCTTTAGATGAAGTTATCATGAGAATATTATGTTTCTGGAATATGTCACATCTGCAAAAGAGACTTTATCAGGGAAAAGTATAAGAGTTTTCACAATTCTAAGCCTATGCTCATATAATTCTGTATTTTTTTTATTACAAATAGAGTCACTATTTACAATTAAGATAAACCTAATTGCTGTACTGTTTATGTACTGCATATGGGACAGTACATAGAAATCATCAATTTTCAGTTGTACTATCACGGTGTTTGTTTATTAATAGAAAAAGTCTAGATGTATCCCTTTAATTTGGTTTGCGTTAAGTATCTACACCGATTTCAATTCAAGATGTGTGTTTATATTAATAATAATATTAGCTGTTGATGCCTGGCATATATCCTTGAGGTAACACATGATCTCTCGTTGTTCCTCTTGAGCAACAAAATGTTTAAGACACTCCAGACATTTATTTTCACATAGCAGGTTTTTTCCTCTGTGAAACTGGTATATGTTAATGGGAAAAAAATACTTTTGTACTTGAGACTTGAGCTGTCACCTAGGAAGTGCATTTTCCTAGTCCCAGTTTAAGCAATCTCCATGTTTTTAAATTGTGGTTGAACACTCAAACAGACCATTACGCTGATCCGAAATGTGAACAATAACCAAGACAACTCCGAGTTGCTATGTCACCGTGGTAACTACGCCTTCGGTCTACCCTAGAAACTTTGACTGGCACAACGTTGTCAGCTACAGACACTAGGGTATTTTTTTAATGATACTGCTTTCACCACCAAAGGCCCTAATGTAGACACCACGAAAAATGTCCTTTTCTTGCATAGCTTATTTTATGTGGGAAGCTGGTATATACTACATCCAAAACCCCCATATTTTTATCAGTAACAGCTGCACTTACATTTAGAGCTTTTGCTGATATAGATGTGTTAGCAATCCCTCTCTAGTTCAGGCTAGCCCTTAGCAGTATAAAGCAATTAAAGACAATCCTGAGCATGCCTTGAAAGGATAATGTTTTCTGTCAGCTCTTTTGTTCATGATTTTCAGGTGTGCACTTTTCTCTACCACTCCTGCCGATCGTGTAATATAGAATGCATAGTGATAATGCAGGCTGTTATCAGTAGCTGCTCCTAAATAATGAACAGTCCATTGTAACAGCTTTCCTTACAAATAACTAGCAAAAGACAGCTTCAGTTTGCTTTTTTGAACTACATAAATTATAGCATTTCTAAAATAGAAGCCAACCTTGAGGCTTTTAAATCCATTCTTGAGCACCTAAGGGTGCCTTTCAAGTCCCATTCATTTCAACTTCCAAATTATATTTGGTCAAAAACTGGCCACCTTTCTTAAGGTTAGTCTGTGACCAGACAAGCACAAATGCTTGACCTGAAGCTACAGGGACCCTTACCCAACATTTCAGTCCCTGTGGAACCAGAATAAGACACAACATTCTCTAAATGTCTTTATCTTCCATATCCATATGAGAGGCAGCAAAAGACTGGATTATAACAGATGAGAAAGCATGTTCTACCCTCTTGAGCGTGTCTCCATCACATTGTAATAATTTCTCTGGTCACATATTCCTCTGGGAATTACTATGAAAAACCTTTGCAGTATGCTACGTTGTTGAGGGCTCTGGGTTTCTTCTCAGCTTTAGTTTCCTTTAGCTACCTTTTTAGCAGAAAATCCCTCTCCATTACAGACACCACTATGTAGATAGTAAGAGAAATCTCAAAAAGGGGAGAAACGCACTGTGTTCAGTAACATTTTTTTTCCCCTAACTGCAGTCCACTGCTATTTCATTTGTTCCATCAGGGTTTCTCTCAGAAAAGACTAATTGCAGGAAAAGCTGTACTCATTGTTCAGCTCTGTCCTTCCTCTTAACTTTCTGCACTCCTTGGTATTTATTTGGTCTACATCTAACAGAAGATTTTCCTTATGAAAGCCATACTTGCATTGACACAGATACTGTGAAGAATTCTGGAAAAGTGAGAGAAGTAGACTGCAAATGATAGTTTGCACAATTGGCAATTGAAGTTCAGAATTACTGCGAACTCTAATTTACTGTCAGAGATAGTGCCACGATGTGTGCCAGTGATTATGGCATCACAGTTTTCACTTGTTTGTCCTTCTTTCTGTAACCATTTTTCTGGAAAGATATCCATAGGGACATAAAGAAGAGCATAACAACCTTTTTTTGTCACAGTCTTGCCTCTGTCTACCAAGGGAATTATTTCAATATATCATTAGTCAACTTGGATTTAATTTAGAAGTTCTTCCTGAGTAATCGTAAGGGATTTCAGTATACCTAATTTACTGGTCGTTTTTTCTCCTATTCTCTGCTGATTAATTTTAAAGTACAAGCTATATGAACAGCACTTCCCCATCATCCTTGTTTTTAAAAGAATGTATTGCGAATTGTGGGTTTTTTGACCCCTGAAAGAAACTGCTTTAACACAAGCACAGATGGCCTGGTTAGAGTCAACTTACAGTATATATACTAGCAGGAAAGAAAATGAAAGTATAAAACAAAATATATATAAAAAAAGACACAAAATAAAACAAAAAAATCATAAAATAACAACAAAAATATCAGAGAAATAAATCAGAATGTCAGCATTTTCATGATATATCCTTATTCTTGGGTTTATTCCATGTTAAAGACTCTGTAAAGACTAAAACCTGGCACATGAAGTATGACATTTCAGTCTAGAAACTAAATTTCTCTCATATATATTGGGGAAAGTTAATTTGTGGTATTTTGTTAATATTATATACTTAAATGAAAGGCCAGGTACAAGTTGGAATCATTTCAGTCTATCTCTCAGAAGTTAGATAAATGTTAACAAAAAAAGTAACTGTGAGAAGAAAACCACACCTTTAAGATTCAGGTTTTCATAATAAGTTTTGGTTTATGCATGTTTGGAGCTCTGGTATCATTTTTCACACTTGGTATTATTGTTACTGTATGTTAGCTTTAGATTACTTTTTACCATGCTTTATAATCCAGCTTGTCCTTACAGTTAAATGAAGTCTGTGTATGCATATATATATGTATATGTGTGTGCCCACATGCGTATGCATACATATAGTATATATATATATGTCTCATTTTAAAATTATACTTGACACTGCAGTCTCACTTCAATTCCTTTACCCTTGCCAATAATCTTGTATTCAATTGCTGCATGGTTGAAGAGAACCCTGAATATTAGAAAATGTTCTGGTGTGTTTTGAACGGAGCCGTCATGTCTCACACAATGAGCACGAGACTCAGACATGCGGCATTTGGTTTGCACCTTCTCACACCAACACTTCTGTACCGTATGTTTTTACAGTGCAAAACCAGATCATTTGTCATACTTTGTGATCACACATGCCGATCATAACTGCATGCCTCAGCTGTAATTTGTCAAACAGTTCTGCCTGTCACATGTAGGCCAGAAGGAGAAATACCTTGCTGCTACGCTGCAGCTAGAAGAAGGAGGGGTGGAGCTTGATGTGACAAATCAGCATCAAAGGGATTCCACCACAAAGTAACATTGTCTACCTACAAGCTAATGTTATGGCTGTGGTTCACCCCTTGAATGTGTTGAAGACAAATCTTAGTAGCCACTGGAACAGATTGCATTTCTATACAATCTCTTAAAACAAAACTATCAAGCAAAATGTGTGTGCATTTACACTACAGGACTTTGAATGGAGGTTGAAATTTTTGTTGTTGGAATGCCACAGAAGTTTCAATGTACTGATGCTTTGGCTGAAACAGAAATACACACAATGATTTCAGTTTGCCACAGAATATTGAGAATGCAGTTTGCTGCGCAGACTGCTGCATAACTGCTAGCATAACTAGATGTTCATTGCTCCAGTTCCTTGGAGCATGGCAGTCAAATATTTCTGCTCAATATGACAGCCAATATTCACAGAGAAGCAGATTCACACAGGGAATTTCTTTTTGCCCAGCAAAAGAAGCTATGTACATAATCCTGAGATGTCTGACCATATTCTTGGTTTTAAATTTTGCCAATAAACATTTCCTTCCTTCTCCTTCCCTTCCCAGCTGTGTATGTATTCCCCTGGATCCAAAGTTTTCATTTGCAAGGTTTGAATACTCTCAACCTACTTAGTGAACAAAATAATCTACTGCTTGCCCTATATGAAACTAGCAGTCACTTCACATTTATTCTTCTTAGTGTATACATATAGGAAAAAAAATAAAAGGAGAATGTAAACACACTTTAAAAAACATGTCTTTAAGGAACATCTGGAATATATTTCTCAATCAATGGCAAACTGTTGCCATACATGTCTCAGTATAAGAGTACAATGAACCACAAATTCTTTGCTGAACAAATAGTGCTGTGCTCTTGACCATTCAAAATGGTTAGGTGAATTTTAAGGAATTCAAAATCCTATTAATATAAGGATCTAAACTGCAGAGTTTGGTAACTCAGCAGTGACTTTTTCAAAACACCTTAGGTCATTAAAAAGAATATTTACTATAGATAATCCAAATAATCCAAACAGTTTAGTCAAACTAATGTAGAGGTATTATTTTGTTTCCCAGTAAATGTCTAGAAAAAAGACAGAAATGTTAAAGAATGGAAACAGAAATGCTAAGTGAGATTTACAGCTCTAGACAGCTCCAATATCTGTGCATTGTTATGAAATGCATCAAAAGGAGCATGACCAGCAGGTCGAAGGAGGTGATCCTGCCCCTCTACTCAGCTCTCGTGAGACCTCACTTGGAATATTATGTGCAGTTCTGGTGTCCTCAGTATAAAAAGGATATGGAACTGTTGGAACAAGTCCAGAGGAGGGTCATGAGGAGGATCAGGGGACTGGAGCACCTCCCATATGAAGACAGACTGAGAAAGTTGGGGCTATTCAGCCTGGAGAAGAGAAGGCTGCATGGAGAAGGGAAGGCTGCATGGAGACCTCATAGCAGCCTTCCAGTGTCTGAAGGGGGCCTATAAGGATGCTGGGGAGAGTTTCTTCATTAGGGACTGTAGTGACAGGACAAGGGGTAACGGGTTCAAACTTAAACAGGGAAAGTTTAGACTGGATGTAAGCAAGAAGTTCTTTACTGTAAGAGTGACGAGGCGCTGGAATGGGTTTCCCAAGGAAGTTGTGAATGCTCCATCCCTGGCAGTGTTCAAGGCCAGGTTGGATAGAGCCTTGGGCGGCATGGTTTAGTGTGAGGTGTTCCTGCCCATGGCAGGGGTGTTGGAACTAGATGACCTTAAGGTGCTTTCCAACTCTAACTATTCTATGATTCTATGATGTTATGAAACATAAAGGGTCCTTTAGAAGGAAATGCATAACTTTAAGTTCAGCAAAATGTCTAAGATAAATGTGTTTGGTCATATGTACTTCAAAACTTTAAAGAAATCTATGGTGTGTTTGTGGGTTCTGCCGGTAACACTTTTGGTAGTTTTACTTACGTATTTGTAATTATTGACATTTCCTTTAGTTATTGATATTTTCTGGACCGCAACTACCATATTAATCCTGTAAATTAACAGCTTGTTATTTTACAGATTCCTTCTTGCCACTTACTGTGTGTTTGTACAGTGCCTATCAACATGTGCCCTTATTGGGTGCTATTATAATTTGTGAAATATATTAATAGTAATTTCATAAATGAGCATTTCCTATAAAAGGAAATCAAGTTACTGATGTGTGACATCTTCTGCCACATAATCCTTTTTAAGTAATGTAAAATTTTCTTGCAAGTCTTAACTACAACCTGATGTCCATGTACCTCAAGTGACAGACACCAGGCATTCACAATTAACTCTTTTTTTGTCTCCCAAAAATAAGGAAAACCAGTGTAAGTTAATCTCATTTCCTCCATAGCATTACTAAAAATTAGTTGTAAATTTAGAGGCATGAACAATATGTAAGAGTGAAACACCCGCATGCAATCAGTTTGTGATGTGTTAGCCAGCTAGGAGATAAGTATGGGATAGGTCACAATTAAGGCTTAGACTATTTATTTCTTCTAATCTGACTTCCTCTTTGATTTTAAAATATAAATTAATTAATATGACTAGTTATTAAAAAAAAAAAAAAAAAAGCAAAACAAATAAAGAAACCCTCCTAAATTGCTGTTTTTTTTAAAAGACATTGACATCCTACCTAAGTTTAGTCTCTGAAGATGTGAGCAACCCACAGTCAAAGCTTGATAAGAGAACTTAGGGAGCCTTCTAAAACACAGAAAGAAAGAGCTAATTTATGTGTTCTTTCAACAAGACACAGATGCCTAGAAATTCAGAGCAAATATATAAAATTTCCAATTAATCCCAACTATGCAATTGCTTATACCACTAAAAATGTATATAACTGCATCACATGCTTAATAATAGACTTAATTTTTAAGTAAAAGCATAAATAATATTTCTGATGAACTTGAAGGAAATGGTTGATGATCTAATTTGAATTGTTATAGTCTGCCTACTCAGAGTCCCAATTATATAACCAATTCCAACTTCGAATTCAATCCCATATACACTAAAGCGATGTGTATAAACAACCATGTCTTTTATGAAATAACATACAATAGCTTCATCCTTTTTTCTTTTGTAATATTTTTCCTTGTCCTTCCCTCATCTCACCTTTCCCCTTATTAGAATCATGGCATCATAGAATCATAGAATAGTTAGGGTTGGAAAGCACCTTAAGGTCATCTAGTTCCAACACCCCTGCCATGGGCAGGAACACCTCACACTAAACCATGCCGCCCAAGGCTCTATCCAACCTGGCCTTGAACACTGCCAGGGATGGAGCATTCACAACTTCCTTGGGAAACCCATTCCAGTGCCTCATCACCCTTACAGTAAAGAACTTCTTATTTACATCCAGTCTAAACTTTCCCTGTTTAAGTTTGAACCCATTATCCCTTGTCATATCACTACAGTCCCTAATGAAGAATCTCTCCCCAGCATCCTTATAAGCCCCCTTCAGATACTGGAAGGCTGCTATGAGGTCTCCATGCAGCCTTCCCTTTCCATGCAGCCTTCTCTTCTCCAGGCTGAATAGCCCCAACTTTCTCAGTCTGTCTTCATATGGGAGGTGCTCCAGTCCCCTGATCCTCCTCATGACCCTCCTCTGGACTTGTTCCAACAGTTCCATATCCTTTTTATACTGAGGACACCAGAACTGTACATAATATTCCAAGTGAGGTCTCACGAGAGCTGAGTAGAGGGGCAGGATCACCTCCTTCGACCTGCTGGTCACGCTGCTTTTGGTGCAGGCCAGGATACTGTTGGCCTTCTGGGCTTTGAGTGCACACTGAAGCCAGCTCATGTTCCTTTTCTCATTGGCCAACACCCCCAAGTCCTTCTGTGCAGGGCTGCTCTGAATCTCTTCTCTGCCCAACCTGTAGCTGTGCCTGGGATTGCTCTGACCCAGCTGTAGGACCTTGCACTTGGCATGGTTAAACTTCATAAGGTTGGCATCAGCCCACCTCACAAGCGTGTCAAGGTCCCTCTGGATGGCATTCCTTCCCTTCAGTGTATCAACCAAACCACACAGCTTGGTGTCATCGGCAAACTTGCTGAGTGCGCACTCAATCCCACTGTCCATGCCTCTGACACAGGCATTGAACAAGACCCGTCCCAACATCGAACCCTGAGGGACACCACTCGTTGCTGGTCTCCAGCTGGACACTGAGCCATTGACCACAACTCTTTGCTTGTGGCCATCCAGCCAGTTCTTTACCCACTGAGTGGTCCACCTATCAAATTGATATCTCTCCAATTTAGAGACAAGGATGTCATGTGGGACAGTGTCAAACGCTTTGCACAAGTCCAGATAAATGACGGCAGCTGCTCTGCCCCTGTCCATCAGTTCCATAGCCCCATCATAGAAGGCCAGCAAACTGGTCAGGCAAGATTTCCCCTTAGTGAAGCCATGCTGGCTGTCACCAAGCACCTTGTTGGTTTTCATGTGCATGCCTTCCTGGTGAATCTGCTCCAAGATTTTGCCAGGCACAGAGGTGAGATTGACTGGCCTGTAATTCCCCGGGTCATCCATTTTCCCCTTCTTGAAAATGGGGTTATATTGCCCTTTTTCTGGTCATCGGGAACTTCACCCTACTGCCATGATTTTTCAAATATAATGGACTTAGCAACTTCATTTGCCAGCTCCTTCAGGACCCATGGATGAATTCGTTAGGACCCATGGACTTGTGCACATTCAGGTTCTTAAGATGGTCTCAAACCTGATCCTCTCCTACAGCAGGTCTAGGGTCTTCATTCTCACAGTCCCTGTGCCTGCCTTCCAAGATGTGGGTGGTGTGGTCAGAGCATTTGCCAGTGAAGACTGACGCAAAGAAGTCATCAAGAACCTCAGCCTTTTCCAAATCCAGGGTAGTCAGCTCTTCTAACAACTTCCAGACGGGACCTGCATTGTCCGTAGTCTATCTTTTATTCGCTAAGTACCTATCCCTTCCTGTTGTCTTTAACATCCCTAGCCAAGTTTAGTTCTAACTGGGCCTTAGCTTTCCTAACCCATTTTCATAGTTCTACCACATACTTTCCCAGAGTTTTTCTGAGTTTCCTTTTCCCAACTTTTTCTCCTCATATTCCTAAACACCATAGTTCTTCACATGATTTTATCTATCTTTTTTTTTGTTTGACTTGCTGTGTTCTATCCAGATGATGAACAACAAAATATTATCAGTCCTTCCAAGACAGATGGCAAACAAGGAATACCTATATTAATTTTCTTTCACCTGCAAAGACTACGTTACCTGTGTCGTCCATGGATGTAATGAAAGATTCATACTATCATAAAAAATGTGGTGAGAATCTATCTCAAAACATTAGATAGTATGTTTCCTCTCTGATGATTCTTGATTGAGAAACTTTAATGATCTGGATTCAGTGATCGAGAAAAACCTTAGAAACTGCTTACGGGTAATTCTGTTTGAAGATAACTGGAATTTTACTATTACTAGTTTCAAAAGAAATGGATCCAGCTAAGTTAATCCAAAGACTGTTTCTTTGGATTAAGCATAAAAAATATTACATACCTTTTAATATATAAGATTGTTGTCTTACATGCAACAATCAAGCTGAATAGGATTGAAGAGTGAACAGTTTAAAAAAGTAGCTTGTTTAAAATTCTAAGATTTTTTAAATGAAGGTAAGTGTTGCTCTTAAAAAAAAAGAAGGATTTATAGCTCTGGTTTTCATATTGTTTATAAACTAAGCATTTTGTAAATCAAGGCATTCTTTTTGGAAGGAATTTTTTTCAATTGCAACTTATCTTTCTGTAAATTTTCTCGTATTTTTTAAGCACTTCCTGTCTCAAGACTGTAGGGAAAAATTGGGCATTTCAGTTAACCAAGACCATTTCAGACTGGAAATTTCCAGAAATATATGATTCCCCTTTGGCGGTGTTTAAAATTAATCCCTTTCAAACTAGTTTGCAGTGGATTTTTATTAAGCTAGCATTAGTACTAATGTCAAGAGATAAAAAACATTGTAAAGCCCCCTCTCTTGACCTTTGAAATATCAGTTAACCCCATCATAAGCAGGCATTTTAAATAAGACTGGAATTAAGGGATACCAGTTGTGCTAAAAACAAGGAGGAGATTGCATCTGACTTAAACTTATTTGCCATAAAATTTGCTTTGTTGCTTGTCAATCCATCTAAATGAAAATGTGTGACTAAGCTGAGTTTTTATCAGACTGCCTGTCTTTTACAGGTTCCAAACCAATGAATTTGTCAGCTAGTGATTTGCGGTGGGACTGAAGCAGCCATGGGGCCTGTAGTGTCTATGTCCTCTTTTTCTCTTAAATGTATAACTAGAGATTTGAAAATAGTTGAACGTGTCTTTATTTTCACTTACTAGCTTTCAGACTCACATGCAGAATTTACTTTCATGATATGACTAGTTCAATCTTCTCATGCCTTTCAGTAGTCACTAGTAAAAAAAGCTCTCTTAACTCCTGGTACGATGTTTTGCATACCAACAGCTCAGCCAGTTGCTGCTTTCATGAAAGCCAATTGCTTAACTAAAATTGTCATGAATTTCTAGGAAATAAGTATTTAATGTTTGCAAATTACTGCTTTATGTTTAAAAATAATTATTGTAGGCACTTGTCCTGGGTTCAGCAGTAGCAGTCATTTTTCTCCTTCTTAGTAGCTGGTGCAGTGCTGTGTTTTTGATTTTGG
>WYDI02016697.1:0-71890 GCA_009867235.2 Psittacus erithacus
AGCACCTTGTTGTTTTTCATGTGCCTTAGCATGCCTTCCAGGAGAATCTGCTCCAAGATTTTGCCAGACACAGAGGTAAGACTGACTTTTGGAATTTGCTGTAAAACTTCAGTGCTGCTAATGGGATTGGTGGTTCTGTTTTGCACCCTGAACAAATACAAAGAACCGTGCACCCATAGGGAGGGATAAACAGTAGGCTGGGTTTATTCTTGGTTTAATGACAGGGCCTGCACACTGTGTGCTTGAAACAACTGAATTCTTGGGGAAACTCTTACCGCAGTGTAGTTAAGCCGAAAATTGATTTCTCCCCTGGAGAACACACTTGTGTTATGACCTAAATACAGATAAATCAGCAACACAGAAAAAGGACTCCACTACTGAGAGATAAAACCTTAAACTAAGTTTGGGGCTATATGACTGATATGTTGCCCTGCACCAGATTTTTCCCTGTAGGAGCTTTGGCCACAGCTCTCAAAGGTACAGGAATGTTTTATTCCAGCATTTCTGGTAGATGTTGGAAGTGGGATTCATCTTAGCAAAGTTCTGAGTAGCTTTTGCATGGAGTTCTACAGAGGAGAGGGTCATCATAAGCTACCTTTGTAGTTAGTGAAGGAAAATAAGCATTTTTAGATTTTTAGGGTGTGTTTTATCAGGTCTGGTTTGGATGTCTACTTTACCATCAGGTGTTTTACCCTATTCACCTCATACCCTGAAGCAGGGAATTTCAACATTTGACTATGTGCTAGTAGAGGAGAATTTCTTTTTGATGTTGCAAACCTATTCCCTCATAATTACATTGTATCACTTGCGAAAAAAAAAGGGAAATAATTTCAGATTTTATAGACCATGAATTTGTAGACGTCCTTATCCTATTCCTTCTCAGTTTTTCCTGTTCCACACTGAAGACTCATTTCTCCTCTTCAGAAGAAATTGTCCTGTGCCTTTGATCACCTTTGCTATCCCTCACCTTACCTTGTTCATTTCTGTTTCTCCTATGCTTGCTCTGAGATGCACAGGGCCAGGCTGTGGCCCGCTGTCACTTAATGATGTTTTTGTATTTTTCCCTTTCGAATTTCTAACACCCTGTTGCCCCCATCTCCAGCTGCTAAGCACTGAGCACAGCAGGTCTCACAGACACCTTCATTCACAGCAATACCAAATCTTTTTCTTTAGGGCAGTAGCTCTCCCAGAGGTCACCATTACATCTTTATTGTTAGGGATGTGTATTACATTATGTGCATTACTTTGTGTTTATCACCAGTGATTTCATCTGCCATCTTCACAGTCCTGCATCATCACAAGGTCTCTCCATAACACTTATTTGGTGTTACTTTTGTTTTTATAACCCTAGATAATATGTGTCATTCACACTCTCCCCCATCAATATTCCCTCCACCTTTTTCACATTGTTTATACTGGGGAATCACCAACACTGCAAAAACTGTCCCTTTCTTCACTGTCTCTTATCTTTTAATCACTCATTAACCCACAAAAGCCGTCCTTCTAATCCAGTGGCAGTCCAGTTTCTGCAAGAATCTTCCATGAGACAGCATTTGCCAAGTGGTTTTAGGAAAGCCAAATACAAAACAGCAAGTAAACCACCCACATCAGCGTGCTCACTGATTCCTTCAAAGCCTCTTAGTAGGCTTTGAGACATGACTTCCCCTGGCAAAAAACATGTTGCTTCTCCCTGCACTTTACACCATCAGTTGCGTAGGATCTAGGCACAAGAGGTGGATGGAGCTCATAAAGTAAGACACCTACTAAAAAAACTCTGATATCCTTTTGGAATCAGTGGAGAGCTACTGAAAGGACAGAGCTCTGCAGCTCAGCTAGTGCAACCCCTACCTCATCACAGCACTTGAAGGACATTGCTCAGGGTCATTTCCAGACAAGTTTTATGGACGTCCAGAGGTGCGGATTCCTCTGGGTCATCTTTGTGAAAAATATCTTTTCAAGACCTAACTAAAATTTTCCTTGATGCTGATTGGTTGCTAATCAGCTCCCCAAAAGGAGATGCCCACATTTGGACAGACAAATCCCTGCCTAGGTTCTACCAGCAAGGTTGTCATTTGCTATAGCGGACATTTAGAGATGTAGCATGCGTGGAAGCATTTATATTTGTGTCCTAATCCATGAGCTGAATCCTACCCTCCGGGCAGGGTTCTGTGTGTGTTTGTAAGTGTTTGATGTCACTGCAGATGCTGTGGTTGTCCTGCCTAGCCTCCAGCACTTATGCCAAATGGCTGAGAGTCTGAAGTCTTGTGTTTTGTTTGCCAGCCCGATGCTGGTGCCTTAGATCCCTTCAGGTGCCTCAAATGACGTTGGATGCCTACATTCAGGGAACTGAATCTCACATCATGTGTCCACCAGTTGGATTCTGTAGTTTCTATCAAATTTCAAGGTATGGGAGGAAATTTCACAGGACAGTAATTTTCCAGAAATAACCCACTACTCCCAAAATGGCAGCACTTTTTATAAACCCTCCTGCCTGATTCAACATCTCTCAGTATTGGATTCAAGGTAGTGCTATGACTTCAACAGCAGACAGCATCACTCATACACTGAGCCTGGCATGAGGTGCTGTAATGACCCACAGCAGGGCACGACTGGAGAGTAGTCTTTATCCTGGGTAGTGCTTAATGGCTCCACATACCTCACAGCTGGTGAGAGCGTTGTGTGGGAGCATAGGCACTGTTGCTTTCCAGCACAAGAGGGGAAAAAAAGGAAAAGTGGCCAAAAACATGGTATTTAGACTTTTGAGTTCATGTTTAAAAAAATCTATTGAACAGCAGTGTTCTAGTAGCACTTGTTTCTAAATGTGGCATCCATTTCCTTCATGCAGGAAATCTGCTCCATTTTCCAGCAGATTTCATTTGTGTTGTCCAAGTTAGAAATGTTTGTTCCTGCATACAGATATTATGATAGAGAGTGAGCATGAGCAAGACCAGTTCTTGTTGTGTAACTGGTGCTACACCTAATCTGTTGGGCAGAAGCTGAGTGGACCCACAGTTTTGCAATCCTGATAAAAGCATTGCCAGGACTGAAAGGAAGCCTTGTGAGTGGCTGAAGGGGAAAAACAAACCACCACTCTCTTCAGAATTACCTTTTGATTATTTATAGATTTTTTTTCCATGAGCAGGAATACACATCTCTCTTTGAAAAGGGAGCTTAATTTCACATCTGGCGTGTCTAGCCATGCATGGCTGAAGGAGCTAGGTAAGTGACCTGAGTCAGCAAGATGGTGCGTACAGAACAGAAGGTCTTTAGCATTGACTTTTTTGTCTGTTCCACTGTTTGTTCTAAGTAAAGCCCGTATTTTTTGTTCTGATTTGGTTGGGATTTTTTAAATAAGTTCTTACAGAAGCTGAAATAACAAGCTGGTTTGAAATGAATTACAGTTCTGCCCATCTCATACACTTGCATTGCAAAGAACCACAAAACAGGCAACCAAGCCAAACTGTGTTCCTAAGCTGTTAGTTAGGATTTGGCCTTCCTTACTCTTTTAGCACTAAATGCTGAGCTTTCTCAATAAACCGTTAGGTTGTGCCAGTGATATTAAATCACCTTCTTTATTGCTGTCCATGGTTGATAGAGTAAAGACAGTATAGCAATATGATGAGATAATGAGATGGTAAAGAAAATGTTTTTGATGCACTGCTGGCTCTTGCTCTTTCAGGTATTTTGTTCTGAAAGATTTTGTTATAGCTGTGCTTTCTGAACCAGACTATGCCATTTCTTGCTTGGAATCTCATTTGTGCAAATTCCTGTCCTGCTTGACTTCCACCTCCCTTATCTGCCAAGGCCAAGATGCCAAATGGAGATGGACATGGTATGTAGGCTGGTGCCCCTCTGACATGAGGGTGCAAGGCATGAGAACAGAAATCTTGAGACTGCTGTTAATATGCTGTCTGCAGAGAAGATGCGCGTTCTTGCTCTACAGAGAGGTTACAGCAGTAACCCCATATGGTTACATTCACTAAGGATCAGGATGGATGGACACCTTTGTAATGATTTCAGTGCTGTCATCTCACTGTTTGGGCATTTCCAGTCTCTAGTAATCATGTTCTTCTTGGTAAGAAAAAGAACATGTATTTTGTCAGTGTTGTAGGTATTTACCCTGGGAGACATTCACACCTCTTCCTTTTCTGCATCCATCCAAGCTTGCTTTTCTGTAAGTAAGTTGCCAAAACATCTAACATGCGCAAAACCACGTAAATGTCCACAAAGATTCTTTTTAGCGGAATGCTGGCTTGTAAAAGCTTTTGTGAATTCCAGTCCTCTAAAAGCAGGGCTTATGTAAATGGTAGGCACAAACAGCCCTGCCATACATAAGTGATGCTATTTTCCCCATCCTAAAGCAGACTCTTACAGACTCCTGCAGCTACATATACAAGTCTAGCTGGGTCTGAGCAGTCTGAGTCACTGGGACCATCACATTTTAAAGGTTTGTTCTGAATAGATAGCTGATGCTACATGTGTTCTGCTATTTCTAATGTATGTCAATTAACAATTTAATGCTGGCTGAAAATGCCATTATAGCTTTTAATTTTGGCATCTGAAAGCTCATTCAATACTATTTTTTTTTACATCAGGGAAAGTTATTTAATTAGGTGTATGATTTTCCCTTTAATGTACAGTGAGATATGGAGGGTTGCACAAGAGGGAAAGGAAGCACCAGCATCTTGATAAACTCCTACTGCCCATAGCCAGAATCGAGGAATGCCTGATGCCTAAATCCAGGTTAAACCTTCCATGAGACAACAGGTAACAGCATAGCAGTATTTCACTAACAGATTTTTTTAGAAAACCTCTAATAAGTATTCACCTACACACTTTTCTGTTCCCATCCTAGCTGCTCTCCAACCCTTCAGCCTGTAATGTAGGCATGAAGGGTAGGATTTGCTTCTCTTAATCCAACCAGCTAAAAATGAAGTGATAGTCCCAGCTAATTCTTTCAGCTTTCTCCCAGATCAGCAGAGAGAGATAAGCATTGATAATTTAGCCCAGAATTGTTTGGTGGGTGAAAGTGGAAAAAATACTGTTCCCAGTGGAGAATACAGTCTGGGCAATAGGTAGGCAGGACATCATTACTGAAATAGCCTCTCTTGCAGGAAATCATCTCAAGATGTGGAAGGACTCCCTCCTGGCTATGGGCTTTAGGTCTCCCTTGAAAGCTGGCATTCTTCAGTGTGTCTGGGACTTTGGTTAGGGAAACTGCATCTCTTATGGAAGTGTCGCACTGCCAGCAGGCAGCTGGTAGACCCAGCTCCCACGAACTCTCTCTGACATGCCAGGCAGATGGCAGCACACAGTTTTGATCGAGGATTGCCCAAATGTAGGCTAAGTTTGTGTGAGGATTATGCATACTAGATGTTTTGAAGTTGTATAGGGGAAAAGAAAAAAAGACCCAAACATTACTTTTGTTTTTCTTTTCTACCCAGACTATAAAAACAACAGCAGGAGGTGTTCCAGCTCCTGGACTGTCCTGTGTGCTATAAAGCATTTGCTCTTCTGCCATCTTGAAGTTCAAGTTTGCAGATATCACAATGGGAGTGCTGGTGGTGGGCAGTGTCTCTGGGGTCCTGAACCAGAGCTGAAAAAGCTGCCCTGGTGTGAGATGGCCCAGAAGTAGATAGGGATGGAAGGCATTCTGTCCTTAACAAAATTCAAAGCCACCTGAGTGATGTTGTGACTATATGGGTTAGCATCCTGTCCTCACCAGAGATGTAGAATCATCTCCTGATCCAACTGCAACCAAAATACAGCCTTCTTTTCACCACATTTTGGCCAAAATTTCACCCTTGTTCAACCTTTAGGTAAAGAATGGGGGAGCCTACTCCACTCGGTTTGCATCAAAGTTGAATTAATGAAGGAGATTTTTGCACTGTAACAGTAAACAGCTCCTGATCTGAGAAAGGGCAAAGGTGCGGGGGGGTTCCATAGCGCACTGTTGTCCCTCCTGACCTCAAAGACTCTGAGACAGGGCAGCAACCCTTGAGCAGAGCAGCATCAGAGCTAAGTAATGACCTGTCCTCTTTCACCACCAGGAGAAAGGGGAGAGCAGCACCAATGAAGCTGAGCAGGGATTTCTTTTGCTGCCTCACCTCAGTGTGAGATACGCTGATAATGGCATCATTTTGTGAATGACAAGATCTTCTGCCCCTAGAGAGAGGGGCATAAATTCATTAGCCAAATGGAGGGCTCAGAAGTGAATCATGATAGGCTCAGTAATCTGATAAAAAGAAATGCTTCCTTATTAAAATACAAATAGAAAGCTTTATTATTGTTATTTAAAAACTCTGTCTTCCTTACTGAAAGACCAGCAGATAAAGGATGTGGTACAGATCACTTCTGTTGGCTCTGGGAACAAGTGAGTTATGGAAAAGAATGGACAAGACAGGTCTGCACTTTTCACCTGGCTGGTCTGGAGACTTTATTGGTCTTGAGACTTTATTGCTCCTCTTCCTTATGTCTGTTCTCCTTCCTGTCCACCAGGTTACTACAACTTGCTCTACTTTCCTTCCGTATTTGACTTAACATCAATAGCTCTGCTGTCTCTGAACACTTTCTGGCACTTGAAGGGCAACAACATGAGTCTGTAGTGCCACCTTAACTTTCTTCTTGATAATATTGTTCTAAGCTTTGCTTCTTTCTGAAAATGCACTTGTTGGACAGTCGCAACTAATAGGACTGTGCCTGTGACTTCTGACTCTATATTTATGTTAACAACTTCTCTGCTAACATAGTGGGTTTTCCCACTGAGGACTATACCTTGCCTACAGATCTATATATACATAAACAATAGCAACAGAGAAAGAAAGAATGAAAGCATAGCTAAGTGTTTAGCCAACAGATGGGTACATGTGCCTCCAGACATTTGTGCTGGATAAAATAGCATCACAGCACTCCTACCGCGTGCGTGTTCACTTACTCATGGTTGAGCATCTATAGCTTCTGGTGAGCTATGGAGAGAGTGTCTGGAGACATCCACTCCTTCACTACCATCTCAGCCCTGCTAGGAGCTGCGACTCATTTTGTCCATGCTGGTGTCCCTGCAGCAGTGAGAGGCTGTCGGCAGTGCCTCTCCTGCCAGTTCCTTCCACATATTTCACCAATATGAGGTTGCTCTAATTGGTAGGCAACTGCAAACCTGCATGCCTGCCAAGCAAGTTCTCTTTTATCTTGCAACTGTGAGTTTTGGTATGTTTAAATTAATAAAAGGAGGTGGTTAAAGACAAAGTTCTAAAAAGAAAGTCCTGTTTCCTCATGAAAGTTCAAGGATAAACAAATAGTTTCATTGTGCCACATAAAAAATAGGGGTGGTGATGTTGGCTTTTGTTGGGTACTGGGATCTGGGTGTAGATAGCGGCACAATCTGCAGCTGTTTCTTCTTTCTCACTTGCATGGCTACACAGAGTGAGTCATGGTGCAAAATACAAAGTCAGGATACCTGAGTTGCTGTAAGGATTCCAGGAGCTAATTTAAGAAATAATTGGAAAATTTTAAATTGGACTTTCTGGGGAAAATAAAAAGAAAAAAGAAAAAAGTCCACTTTCCAACTACCTTGAAAGTCAGCTGCAAAACTGACCCATTCTTACTGAAAAAAATCTAATATTTGGTGAAAAAATGGATGAAAAGAAATCACTGAAAATTTCCCCTTCAGGACCCTTTAATTCAAAGGACCCTTTCCTAAGGTGTGGCTACTCCAGACTAAGACTTTAGCTTAGTCCCCACAGCTTCTGGTTTGAGTAAGAAACTCTCCATTTTTGCTTGTCATTGCATAAAAATTCAGGCTAGATTCTGTGCATTTGCCACCTGCTGGGTTCTGAGGGAAAAAATTACCACCTACCATGTCCAGAAATGTTTAATCACAAAATCACCTCAGCCTCTGAGGAGTTTCATGGCTGTAGTGATAGGCACAAATACTTTGCCTACCACTGGAACAAGGTGCCCAGAGAAGCTGTGGATGCCCCATCCCTGGCAGTGTTCAAGGCCAGGTTAGATGGGGATTCAAGCAACCTGATCTAGTGGAAAGTGTGCCTGCCCAAGGCAGGGAGGTTGGAACTAGGTGATATTTAAGGATCTTTCCAACCCAAACTATTCTGTGATTCTGTGATTAGCCTTAAAGACAAATACTAGAAGGTAATTCAGAACCCTAGTGGGTGTTCAAAAGGTTGTGATAGACATCATTTTAAGCATCCTTAACCCTGGGACCTCAGTCCTAATGGTTACATGCCTGGGTTTAACATATGCTCCCTGGTTTTCTCTCCCACATCTGCAAATAGTGTGTCACCTGCCATGTCCAACAGGACAGGCCAGCATTAAGAGTTAAACACACCAACAAAGTTGCTCATGTCCGTAGCTGGCTGCTGGATGGACCACAATACAGGCAGTGCCTGCATGAGTTTATCTCACTGCATCCTCTCCAGGAAGGTCCCAGGATTGTTGGCCCTGCCAATAGGCACAACAGGTCAGGCACAGCCCCTCCAGATGAGGCCAGTGCTGTGCCTACCCCTCCAGACATCCCCCTCTGAGGGCATTTGTGCAACCCAGCACTGCTGGTGTGCTAGTGCTTCACCATGAACACAACAGGCAGTGGAGGATACCCTTTACACCAGCCTCCATTTAATACACTGAGTGTCAGATGCATTTTCTGTTTATCTATCTCCTCCTTTTTCTGAATCTTTAAGACAAGGTTTAGGATTCACTACAGCACTTTCTGCCTTCAGAGCTGGCAGGATGAAGAGCTTTATTATTTCAAGTCCAATCCTGACACCGCAGAAGGGGAGTTAACTGTTCCATTCTTACTCAGCCATACTGCACAAGAGGGCTGGCCTCTGCCCCCATGCAGATTTGGGATATTGGGCTCTTTTCTCACCAGCCTCTGCCTGTCAAAAGCCCACATGCTCAAATGCTGGCTGTGTATGTAGGGTAATCCTTCCCTGCGCTCACCACGACACCATGTGCTTGCAAATGCTAATTCCTTTGCAGTCAATGCTTGGAAAGTCACCCCTTCCAGCTCCAGGGACTGAAGTCCTTCATCTGCAACACAGAGACAGGAGTACTTTTAATAAGGCTAAAAGGACACTACCCTGCCTTTGAAAGCAATCCACTTTCCTTCAGCCCTCACCCAGCCATTGCTGATGGCTAATACTGCAGGCACCATGGGAGGTATTTGCACCAACATCTTCATGTATCTAAATTGCAGGCCTAAATTAGCAGCCTGAAGTTACTAGGTCATCAGTGATTGGAAGTAAATGCTGGACCCTGTGACTAAGCAGACTGTCTCCCGTTGCCACAGAGGGAGCTGAGGTCTCACCTGCAGCACTTAATGGAGATGCTGAATGTGAAGGCTGCTTCTCTCTCAGAGGAAGATGAGCCTTGGCATGTCCCTGCCCATTCCCTGACCAGCTTACACTCGCTTTACCAAACTCAGTCCATCCCCAGGGAGCACAGGGGCAAAGGAAGCTGCAGTATTATGTTATTAAAGTGGAAGACTGAATAATTTTCACAGACTCAGGCGCTTTCAGACGAATTGCTAAGACATATCAGATGTACTTGATGGAAGACTAAAAGGTGAAACTGAAAACATAAAATTATTCTTGCTCTTACCTCTCCTGGGCCTTATCCAGTGAACGCTTGACTTTGCTTTTCCATACACCGCTACTAGTTTCAGGAGTGATATTCACAGCGTGTTGTATAGAATTGAGTCTTTCTTTTCTCCACCTGCATTTCTCCTCTTTTTTATTGACTTCTCCAGCTCTGATGATTAGGTCAGGCAGTGTCACATACTTCAAGTACTGAGGCCAATTAACATACTTTCTGGGTGACCAGGATCGCTGATCGATTAAGCTGCTCCATCCCACTGAGATTCCTTGCTGTTGCAAAGGCAGACGCGATCATATAAGCCACACTGAAATAGAATTGATGAAGGCAGACCTGAATGACAGCCTAAATGGTTTTTTTTATTTCTGGGAAGAACTGAAAGGGGATTTATTGGACTCCTCTTCCCAGCACTTGGAAACAGGTAAAAGCTGTCATTATAAAGAAAGACTTTTGGGCAGGGGGGGAGGAACTGGGTAGAACCAGCTAAAATAACCTCTGAGCCAAATATCCCTCTTCCTTCCAGAAAATGTTGAAAGTGGGAAATCATAGCAATAATAAAATTGAGGCTTCTTTTAAAAAGTGTCTGTATTTTGCATGCTTCCATCTACTGGGAGAGATGTATTTTTAAACAATATTCCAAAGCTGTACAGATTATGCTCCTCAATTTTTCAACACCCAAATTAAAATGTGATTAAATGGTTATAAGCATGTACATGACTCTGAAGAGCTGCTCTGGCAATTTTTCTTTCTGGAAATCCAGCCCACATTCCGGCTTGCATGATGCTATAAGGGACAACAGTCTGCTGGTCTCCACTTTCACTTTGAGCCTTTAACTGCTTCATGCTTGCAACTCTTTCAATGCAAGCATCCAGCTAATTCCTCATTCAGAGTGGTCCATCGGTCAGTTCCATGTCTCTCTAGTTCAGGGATGAGGATGCTGTGTGGGACAGTGCCAAATGCTTTGCAAAGGTCCAGGTAGGTGGTGTCAGTCGCTCTTTCTTTATCCACCAATGCCACATCATAGAAGGTCACCATTTTTGCCTGGCATGATTTGGCCTTATTGAAGCTATGTTGGCTGTCACCAATCACAGAACAGTCCACCCATTAAACCTATATCTTTCCTATTTAGAAAGAAGCATGTTGTAGGAGACTATGTCAGAGGCCTTACAGAATTTCAGATAGACAGCATCCACAGCTCTTTCCTTGTCTACTGATGTAGTCAGTTCACCACAGAAGGCCGCTAGGTTAATCAAGCAGGACTTGCCCTTGGTGGATCCATGCTGGCTGTTTCTAATCACCTCCCTGTCCTCCATACGCCTTAGCGTAACTTCTAAGAGGATCTGTTTCATGATCTTCCCAGGCACAGAGGTAAGGATGAGAAGTCAGTCGTTCCCAGGGTACTCTTTTTTTCCCTGTTAAAATTGAGTGCAATGTTTCCTTTTTCTAGTCACCAGGGATTTCACCTGGCAGCTATGGCTTTCCAAATATTATGGAAAGTGGCTTGGCAACTACATCAGCCACTTCCCTCAGGACTCAGCAATGAATCCTGTCAGGCCCTATAGACTTAGGTATATTCAGGTTCCTCAGGTGGTCATGAACCTGATCTTCTCTTACAGCAGGAGGGACTTTGCTCCCCCAGTCCCTGCCTAGCAGTCCATCCACCTGGGAGGTGTGGGGAGAGAGGTTGCCAGTGAAGACTGAGGCAAAAAGAAACAAACTTCATGTACCTTGTGAGTCTCTCACTCGAATCAGGGCCAGAGCTATGGTAGACAGGAGCTGAGTCACCACATGACATTAGCTTTTATCTGCTTTTTCAGGTAGCTGGAGCCTCAGGCCTCTCAGAGAAGCTCAGAATAGGCACTCTATCACATTTCACGTTAAAGAATGCTTAACTTTACATTTTCTCTTTTGTAAACTGCCAAAAGATACTTCTCTGACACTAATGCAAGCTGAGCTGACACTGGGGTTTATAGCCTCTGAGAAAAAAGTAATCGGTGAGAGTGAAGTGGAAAATAGGTCTTGGGAAAATCAGAGCAGAGCTGGAGTGAAAGGTGGGCAGAGGATCCTTCCCCCAGAGCAAAGGTCTGGGAGCACCAAGGCGGGAGAATACAACACACAAGACATCTGTATTTTCCTTTCAGTTGAAAACTGTTATTTACCCAAGGGCAGCCAAAATGCCCCCAGCTGAGATTAGCACCCTCTGTACCAGGCACAAACCCACTGCAAGAGTCTGTTTCAAAGGCTGACAGATAAAAGCCAAGGATGGAAGGAGCTAGATGGTTGATTTAGCTTGAAGGTAATTCAGAAAACCTGAAGAGGTTCCTGGTCTGATAGTCTGGGCTTGTTTGGCAGAACAACTTTCTGTAGGACAAGGTCCTGTTCCTGATCTTGACTCCTCATTCTGGGATTTGCACACTTAGCAAATCCAGTCTCAACCTGACTGAAGATCTGACAGTGCTTTGTCTGTGAGAAATATCCTGTTAGTGCCACTAAATGTTTGGATACAACCCCACACAGGACATTGTGAAAACAAGATTGCTTTGTCTTCAATCCTTCTCTTGGGTATGTGGATGATTTCCCTTGTGATTTCTACTTTCTGGCTCCTTGGCTTGTATGGTCTCTAATGCCAGTCAGTTCATCAGCTTTTTGCAAAAAAAGAGTAATTTTGGAAAGCTGAAACATGGTCTTAATTAACATGCTATTGTGGTTAATCTGTTTTACCAATCCCTTAATACCGAGAATCAATAGTTACAGAGATCAAAGTTGATGAGTTCCCTCATAGGAGAGAAAAATCTATAAAACATAGATGGTTACACTTCTCAAAGCTGCAAATTAAAAGCAATGAGTTCCACTAAACCTCACCCCAAGGTGAAAATTGCTGGTGTTTTAACCCAGCATACAGCTGGCTCCTCAGCCAAAATCTTTACACAGCTCTTTGAGCAGCAGGAGGATTGTGACAACTGCCTTCATAACTGTCCTCTCTTGAGTGGCACTTCAGTGCATGACTTGGTGGATTTGCAAAAGTAACAATATTTTTCTTAGTACAGGCCATCTAATTGTATGTGGCTGTGGCAGTTACCTAAATACAATAGCAGAAACATTTAGCCTTGAAGACTTGTTGAGACAATTCACCCGGCATAGTATTAACTGGCCTTACCTGACTTTTACTGTGATTGATGAAAGTCAAATATGAATCATAAAGTACTTACCTGTCAAAAAATTCTCTGCCATGAAGGATAATATTTTTCAATTTCAGAGTATGCAGGAAAGATTTAGTCCTGCAATCACTGGTGACTTCTTAAGAATTCTGCAGACTCTAAAAACCTGAGACCTGGCCAACTTTGGTGGAATAGAAACCTACCCATAGAGGATAAGAGCTTTATCTATCTTTGCAGCTGATTGTTATGGTTTAAATAAGTTAAAAGGCCCTTGAGCTGGTCATCAGTATAGGGCTTGCTCCTTTGCCTCTGATAGACATGTGAAAGAAAATGGCCACATCACCCACTAAAATGTTCTCAAATGTTTTCTCATTGCTGATTATATGTATGGATATATAGGATAACTTTAAGAGAGTTAATTCATGTCATATTGATAGGATCTATAGAAACATTAGATAAAATGGAATGGTCAACCCATTAGAGAAGATCCTCTCAGATATGGAGCTTAAAACAAATCTCAATTGATACCTCCTTAGATGTTGGTGTGAGAGATATAAATTAGCCCCAAAATAGCATTCAAACAAAACCCATGTTTTGTCATAGCAACCAGCTGACTTTGCATCAGAGAAATTGCTACCTTGCTGTTGTGTGACGGGTACTGTAATGTAGCACATACATGGAGACAAGTTTAGCTGCCAACACTTGTGAGCTCAAGCTGCAAGTCCTTCAGCTCCTCTGGGGAGTAGCTGTACAACATGCGTCGGTGAGGCAAACAGCTGGACACAGCCAACATGACAGTTTTAGGGTGTAAAAGAGGAAAAGGACTTCTCCCAGCCTGCAGGGAATATGCAGTAATTGTGGCTTACTCCCTGTGTCTAATCACATTTAATTTTACACTTACTTACAATTTATTTTATGAGTCTTTTCTCTACTGGCCTGCTACAAAAGGCTAACAAAATACTCACACTTCTCAGGCAATCCTAATAGTGGAGCATTTACTGTGCGCAAGAGTTATAGTTCAGGCTCTGGGAAGACAAACAGGCATTGACCAGCAACTGGCAATTTCAGTGTCAAAGTCTTACTTCATTCCTTGTAGCATCCCTGTGTAAAAGCCATTTCCATTAGATACTTACAGTCCTCAGAAAATCAGTCAAGCTAATTTGTGAGCCATCCAGTGGGACACAAGGAGTCTGACAGTACCTTTCCCTGGGCACTGGCATTGGCATTGGCATGATCCCTTTGGGTATGAAATGACCAGATCAGAGCACAATTTACTATAAAGGTCTAGGCTGTATCAAGCACAGATTCCCCTTTATGCTTGATTGTTCTCAAATAGGAATACTGCAATTTTCTAACCTTTAAGGTTTTTATATTTTCCTTGGAAAATAAATTTTAGAGGTGTTCAAAAGCCAACCAAGAATAAAGTAAGGAACATTGGGTACTGTAGTAGTCAACACCTGCTCAGAAGAGCTTTTACAATCTCAAATACCATTGTTTAAGCATTTATTTATAGCTATGGCTGTCTGAACGTGGCTTTCAGTCAGGAAGCTGAGCAAACAGGTACCTCCTCTGTAAAGGAAAAGCAGCCTTTGGAGTCTCAGGGCTTCTGAACAAACAGCTGAGTTCAAGGTTGGGCTTCTTGCTGCTGTACATGGGACATTCAAGTAACATAGCATCTGCCTGCTTACCTCAAGGAGACAGACAGAGTGGGTAAGGTGCACCACCATGAATCTGTTATCAAAGCAGACCCTTCACTGTACATCTCCTGTTATCAACCTTCTGTGTCAGAAACATTCTCTTCCAATTTTCTGATAAATCCTGGCTGCTGTCGGCCCAAGTTACTGATGTGAATTTTCACCTTTTGAGTAGGTCCTTCCCAAAGCAACTTCCCAAACTCTGGACTTGTATAAAGATTTTGGGATTAGTGAAACTTCAGTATGGTGCACCTTGATCCACATAATGTTATTTCCTCTGCTCCTACAAAGACTAATGTCATCATGACAGTATCTGAAAAGGGAGTCCCAAATGGTTTAGCTCATGGGACTTGGTTGTCACTGGGGAAATCATAGACGTCCAAAGTGAAAACAAAAAAAGGAAAAAGAAGTGTCAAGTACCATTGCTACTGGCACTACCAAATTCCCAAAGGATTTTTGTAAAGCATTCCCCATAATATGTTTCTCCATCTGATTAAAATCTCTTCTTTGTTTAAAATAAGTCTCCCATTTGTTCATTTTTCTAAAAATATTCACATTTCTAGCTGAGATGTTACTAACTGGTGACATCTTTGTATTCTGAGTCTTACTCATTCCTCATCAAATAGAAGAGTCAGGCTTCACTGATTCTTTGTGTTGGTGCTAAAAGCTTTACGCACTGGACTTACCTTCCCCATCTTATGAAAAGCGGAGCTTGTATTTCTTTTGTTCCCTTAATGTGCACAAGATTCTAAAGGTCATTTCCTGCTAGGGCTCCTGACCTGCCTCATTACTGTTTTCATATGTTTCCAGTTTCTTTCTATGGCAAATTCTTTTTAAAAACTGGGAGGAGCAGCTGTGTATTTTAAAGGTTTAATGGTGAAACAGTCACGTCCATGAATAATTGAGCCCAAATCCAGTGCTGTAATCTATGTGGGCAGGATGCAGATCTATTAATTCCATTAGGACTCCATGTGTAGGACAATCCTATGAATAAAGCCAGGGAAATCAATGACTTCTGGTGAGTTAAATTCATTGACAAGAACAGAACTGGCGTACAGAATGGAAGTGACAGCACGTATAGGATGAAATCCTGGTCCTCCCTGTCTATGCCAGGGAAGGGAGTTTTGAGTCAAGTAGTTTAGATTCCACTCAGGTTTGTTGTTTTCCTCCCTCCAAGTTTTAAAGACATGCAATTATTTGCACAAGTAGAATAGGACTGGCAAATTCAATAAGGCAAGTTTTTGATAAAGGTCTTTTGCTAATTTAGTACTGGACTTGGAAAAAAAGTGCAGAGTCCTAGATTGTTGAGATTTATGAAGTGCATTTTGAACGTGTCCTGAACTGGCTGCATTAATAAATGCGTCTAAGCCAAGACAGCAGCAGCAGAAAGAGCAAGCAAGATGCTTGACTTAGGGATTCCAACAACTGTAAAGAGCACACTGAGGAACCACGTAAACAAAGCCACAGTGCAATAGGAATGCAATGGGCTGCGAATTGTGGTGGGCTGAGGAGATACAGAGCCCCTGACATGGAAAGAGAAAGAAACTGGGAAATCCCTCTAGAAGATGCCAGGCTGACATTACCTCTGTACAGTAGAGCATGGATGAGCAAGCCACCTCTCATTATCACTTCCATCTCTCATGCTGGGCTTTGTAGTGTGATAAAGAATTAGGTTTAGCAAATTAGGTAAGGGAAAGGGAATTTGGAAATGACACCCCTGATGATTGATGATACTAATAAGTATTGTGCCAAGGAGATCCCCTTCCCCCATCAAACAGGGCACATGCATGCATAGCCTTGCATACTACCTGAATATAAACATCACTGTATACAACATAGATTGAGGTGTTAAGGAGAGCGGAAATTAAAAATATACGCAACAACCTTTATTCATGCAGTGACTGTACAGTGCTGCTAAATATACTCACACTATTCATCTAAGTAGAAGCATGCAAAGAGGTACACAATTTATATGCGCAGGAATATGTGTATTTTAAAAATCCCCCTGCACACATATTTCCCTTTGCAAAAAGATAACAGAACCAAACCATGACAGATGATTGTTAATCTTGTGCTGCAGGAAACTCCAGCTCGGTTCCCTGGTTTTGCTTCATTTGAGACAAAATTCAAACCTTTCCCCTAGGGGGAAGGTGTTCTCCAGAGGAAATATTTTTGCTTCAGCGTGTTCATTCAAACAGGAAGAACTGGGAGCAGGGTTATGGTAGGATGTGGGAGAAGGAGATGTACTTCTCTGCGTCAAATGATTCAGAGTAAAATTTGAGCTTGTCTGTTACACATTAGTGCTTTAACCACCAAGCTGCACGGGGCTGCCAGATTGGAAAGACTGGCAGGTATAGAAATTAATATATATGGCCATACTTGTCCCTAGTCCATCTACTGAGTGAACCACAGATCAATTAACCATCCTCCCAGGGTGTTTCTGATGCACTGGAGAGTCAAGTGGGGTAATTCTCACTCTAAGGATATGTCTTCAAGTCCTATTCTGGCTTGAGCTGCAACTCAAGATTCTAGTGGGCAGCACCTGTATTCAGGCACCTTGGAAACACACACAGCAGTGTGTGGAAGCTTCATGATATTTTTGTGACTGCATTACCACCCAGCTGGTAGATCTGGGTGCTGAAGGATACCTAAGTACCCATTGAAGAGCTGGACCTGTGTTGCTATGGTGATGAGAACTGTATAAAAAGCTACATGGAATGGAATAAAATATTGTATTTAAATAGATCCATGGAGATCTACAAGTTTATTTCTTTTTTAGGTTTCAAATCCATGCACACTGGTGCGTGCCAGCCATAGCTTCAATATTCTGCTTTGGTTTGGCACATGGGATTGGGTGAAATGACAGTGCACTCTTTGCTCTCTGTGCTGCAGCCAGCCCATATGAAGACTTGTCATGCAGCAAAAACTGGAAATGCTGCTTTTGCCTAGACATTAGGGATGTGTTAACCGCATACAAAGCACAGGTAACTGGTGAGTAGTAAATACTAGAAAGTATTTGAAAGATGGTGTAGATGTGTGCATATGCGTGTGCCACTGTGGCAGCAGACTTTTTTTGCAGACTAAATTGGCGGCTACTGCTACCTGAACGACTGCAAACCTGAGACTTGAGTATTGCTCACTCCCAAAGAGTAGCAGTAAAATTAAAGCTGACTTCTTTCCTCAGGGTATTTCCTTCTCTCTTCCTAACATTTTAAACCAGAGTACTACCACTGTCAAGAGCTGGATGGGGCTCCCCACACACAATAGCTCCTCGGTCTCTACAAGAAAGACTTTGTTCTGCTGTCAACAGAGAGGCAGGTTTTCAGCACTTCAGCATGTGGAGTCTCCTTCCAGCAGGTTCATTCTGAAGTTCTCTCCAGCACTTTTTACAATGACAAGAGATTCACAGTCAATCCATTCAATGTAATACAAACACAGCTCTTTGTCTTATACCAGCATATGGATAAAATTCTTCCAGTCTTCTTTTAGAGAAAAACTTTTGCTCTCATGGTTTGGTTTTTTTTTGTTTTAGTCTCCTGGTCTGACTCAGCCTTGTTTCAGAAGCCTGTAACTGCATTTGTACTACAGATAAGGGCAGCAGAAATGCCCAGAATTGTCTAAATCAGAGAATCACAGAAGCGTTGGTTGGAATGGGCATCTGGAGGCGCCTAATCTCCATCTTTCCACTCAGATGGGCTATCACCCACACAGGACCAGTTCCATGGCTTTGTGTAGCTGAGACTCACAAACCTCAAAAGATAGAGTTTGTGTGACACTTCTGATAAGCTCTTCACTGCTGCACCCTCCTGCTAAAACATGCTTTTTTATTGCCCAGAATGAAATCCCAAATTGCATTCTGTGGTCTTTTTCCTTCTTATAGTGCCTGGCACTACCAAGAAGAGGATCTTCCATCTTTGTAGCTGCCTATCAATCCCTTTCAGTTACAAGTTTATCCATTAGCCTTTTTCCTGCACAGAGCAGGTCCAACTCAGTTGGCTTCTTCTTGCAAGCCATGACCTCCCAACTTCATGCTATTTTGGTAGATCTCCATTAGACCTACTGCAGTTTTTTCCTGTTCTTCTTCAGCTGGGGACCCAAATCAGACACAGTATCCTAGATACTCTGCTCATTGATGCCCACCAGCTGACCATCAAGTCATTGACTACTCCCCTTTGAGAAGTGTCAGTAAAATGGTTTTTCTGAACTGCAAGGATCTTGTGAAGATCTAGCACTATCATACCTTAGTCCTGCTCTAAATGGGGAAAGCTGCAGGACAGAGAGCATCAACACCACAATCAGCTTTATCATAGAACTGTATCCTGGGCTGCATAAAAAGAAGCATGGTAGGCAGGTTGAAGGGGGTAATTCTCCCCCTCTACTCCACTCTCATGAGACCTGACCTGAAGTACACCATTCAGCTCTTGAGTCCTCAGCACAAGAATGGTGTGGACCTCTTGCAGTGGGATCGAGAGCAAAGCCACAAAAATTATCAGAGGGATGAAACACTTATCCTACAAGTAAAAACTGAGAGAGCTGGGGTTGTTCAGGCTGGAGAAGAGAAGGCTTCAAGGAGACCTTATTGCAGCCTTTCAGTACTTAAAGGGGGCTTATAAGAAAGATGAGGACAGACATTTTATCAGGGCCTGTTGTGGTAGGACAAGATGTAATGATTTTAAACTAAAAGAGGGAAGACTCAGATTAGATACAACAACAGAATTTTTTACGATGAGAGTAGAGAAGCACTGGCACAGGCTGCCCAGAGAGGTGGTAGATGCCCCATTCCTGGAAACATTCAAGGCTAGACAGCTCTTTGAGCAACCAGATCTAGTTGAAGATGTCCCTGCTCACTGCAGGGGGATTGAAGAAGATGGCCTTTAAACGTCTTTTCCAACACAAAACTTTCTATGACTCTATGATTCTATGGCAGAAAAACATGAAGGTGGGGTTGCATATTATTGCTGGGCAAATAATGAGTATATAGGCTGCTGTGGCCACTTTGAAATCATTTACTTTTGTGCTAATGAAAAGGTAATGCATTTGTGCTTTCTGTCATTGAAAGCACCAATGCAGCCTTGCACCTGAGCAGCCTGCCTCATAAAGGAATGGCCACCCTTAAGTTTGTAATCTCAGCTCCCCATTCAACACTCAGAAGCAGAAGGAGCTCAAATGTGTATCCCTGTAACCCTAACTGGGAAGCCAGCAAAACTTTGGAGCTGCAAAGTGCAGGTTATCCCCTGTGAATTGCACAGAAATATCAAGAACCACACCACAAAGAAATCTTTTTAAGGCTTACCACCTAAAAAGGTGGTACCTCAAAACCATTCCTTCATGAAACCTGGTGGCACCTAAAAATCTGACAGCATCACAGCCTCAAGCACCCGTGCTCCTGAGGCAACTAATGTATTTTCAGACATGCCCAGAAGTTTCTTAGTTTTAACAGGTCTGAGCAGTTCAGCATCTATTTTGTACATGACTCCTGTTGGTATTCACAAATTAGGCATCTGTCTTGGATGCAGGGGAGCCTAAGCCAGTAATTCAGGGGCAAAAGACCAGATGATACTCAAACAGAAACGCAGCAAATAACCAGCAAAATCTACTGTGACATCTCACTGCCAGTCCCCTGTCAGTTGCCCTGCAGATCTTCTCTTTCAGGATATTGGCTGCCTGTGACATTTTTTCTTCATCCAGCATTCAAATTAGTGTGATCAGAGGCTGACCCGCAGAGTCTAGTTCATCATGAATTTTTTCCTACTGATTACATAAATAATCACAGGAAGGAAAGTGCCTTTTACATTAATACACATTTGCCCAAGATTTTGTAAGAACATAAGGAGAAGTACTTTGAGTGGTAAAGCCATGCTTGAATTGTTTTATTTATCTTATGAGTCTAAAGGCCTGTCATCTGCAAAGTGACAAAGCTGTCTGTCTAACCTAAACTCATCTCCATTTTGTAACCTATTAATGCATTTGGAGTGCCTGGGTAAACAACAGTATTTAGCACTGATGTTCTTTATGATAACTCATTTCTCTTGGTTCTGGGAGACTTTCTTTGTTTTGTACCCTTTTTTTTTATGGGGATTAATGGCAGAATCTTGGGCAACTTCAAGGGATTAGGATGGGATTCTTTGTCAAGCAACAGAAATGTGCAAAAGCAAAGAAACAGGCAACCTGCCATGCAATTCAAAACTAGAGGTTGAGTAAAAAACAGATCTGGAATTGCCTAGAAGAATCTGATGAAAAGACCCAGAATACCCATTACAAGGATAATGTTATTGGCTTCTCGCATTCAAGAAAATACAGAGACTGTACTGTAAGGTCAGAATGATGGAAAAATCTGCCATTTGGGTGACCCACCTCATCTTCAAGGAAAGATGGGCCAATGCAACACAGACGTTTCTTCATCTCAGTGAAATTTCTGAGATTAACTCTCCAGATTTCATTCTAATGGCATGACTTTCCAACAGATGATTGAAGGTCATAGAAAAGAAGACTGAAGCCTCTGTGGTTGTGCAGCTGGGGTAGCAAGTAGAGAAAATGAGTCACAAGCTTTAATATTAAACATAGATGTCTTTATATTTCCCAGAAATTAATCTCTGTACCTAGGCTCTGCAGCCTCTCAGCCAGCTGGCACTACAGCCCAAGACACCTTCTGAGAACTCTTTCATGTCACCGTGGCAGAAGTTACCTCTGTTCCTTTCTCTTCTGGCACAGTTATGGATCCTGCTTGTGGCTAGCCAGAGTCTCTTCAAGCTTCAGATCTGCGTTCAACATCACAGCTGGGTCCTGCTGCTACCAGAGCTAATTAGAGTCCTGCAGGTCACTGCCTTCATGAAGATGTTTTTTGTTGTTCTGGTACTGAGTACCCTGTTCTTTTGCTACTGGCACTTATCCTTCTTTCAGCACAGAGCCCTAAAGCTCCAAGACACCAGTGAAGACAGACTCTCAGTACAATAATTAGGCTCAAACACAGAAGGAAAGCAGTCCATTTTCTCCTGCCACAGCTAGCGTCAGCTCTTAGCTCTTCTATCTCTCCCATCCTAGATTGCTTTGTGGTACACGCAATGGTAGCATGCTATAATTAAGGCATTTGGGTCTAGTTTGTTGCATCCTCTGCAGCATCCCCCTGCTTGTGGGACAGATCACAGAGAGGAATGATATCTACTCACCTCTAAGGGTGATGTTTCACATGCAGATGGGGCAAGCTCACAGCTCACTGCTCCGGGGGCAGCTCCCATCCCTGGGAATCCCCCTGCTATTGGCAGTACTGCCCCATCATGTCACTCACATTGACTAAGGTAGGAATACAGTGAAGCAAACCAGCCCAATGATCTAAACTTTCTTTTTTTTCCCACGTAAATCTTTTTTTCTCCTTAATGATACAGACTGGATGCTAAGAGGTCCAAACAGCTGAGTGAATGCAAGGGAAACAGTTAGACCACAGGATCTGTAGTGAGGACATTGCATATTTTAGACTGTAAGCTGTAAGGCAGAGCTGTCTCTCAAAACCTAATCCTAAGAAGTACCCAGGCTGTCACTCACTGGGGTCTCGCAAAGGAAAATGGACTCTGGTCTTAACATCTTCCTGAAAATGTTTAATATTAAAAACCATCATGCATTAAGCAAAGATTCAGCCCAAAAGGGAGATGTTGAACCCTTCCATACAGTATTTGTGGTATTCTGCAAAGGGTGCTAGACTTACTTGCCTTATCTTATGTCAGGAAAATGAACGCTGACTATTGCATTCTGAGCACAGGTAAAACCAGACACAGACTAGCAAAGAAAGAGAAGCTGTCTATTTTCCGTGTAAATTGTGGAGCCTTTAGATACACAGTGGATGTATCCAAACAAGGATGAGGATTTTTTTGTCAAGTTTCATTTTTTTTTTCTTTTTTTTTTTTATTTCATTTTCCAAGAAGGAAATGTTACAGCAACATTAAAACAAGAGAGATACTTTCTTCTGCAGGCATATGAATCAGTCTGATGACAACACGATTATCTGGTTATGTAAGGAATAAATCCCATTCTCAAAGAGGCAAATGTGAAATGCTGTTTTGCTGATCGGCTTCAGTGATACTTATCGAGAGTTATATCAGGCAACATCAAGAATTAGGCTCTTTGTGCTTAATTTTCAAGAAAGGTAAAAACCTTTTTGAATAACCAAAATACGTGAGTAGAGATTGCATATTGCTGGAGCCTCTGGAACTATATTCACTGCAGAGCTGGGAGTGTCTAACTGCTGCCCTACGGGCTAACTTCCAAAACAGCTGTCCTACAGACCTCCTCAGTACCTAAATTACAGAGATACCAGAGCTCTTCCTCCTTTACAGAAATCCCCATGGCATCTGAATTTCAGCTACTGCTGCTCCCTATCTCAGGCTCACAAATCAAACGTTCCCCTGCTTGCTGTGCTCATGGGACCTGAGCTATTCCATGCTGCAATAAAGACATAAATATTCATTAAGTCTCAGGGAACAAGAAGCTGTAAATAGTTGATTCTGCAGCCTTCGGGGGTTGGATCCTTACCTGCACTGGGGGTAGGGCAGGGCTAGGTTCCTTAGTCTGTAAATACTGAAATACAAATGCAAAGGAAAAGGCTCCTGTGAAATAGGAAATAACTGATGAGATTGACTGAGACAGCCACGTTCTATCTTGCACAGTACGCCAGTGGTAGAAAATCTCCAGAAAGAGGGGAGATCTGGCTGTGAGTTCCTGTCCCTAAAATGGCAGAGCATTGACTTGATCTCAAGTACTATTGGAAGAAGTGGTAAAAGGGTGTGTAGTGGGGAGGACTGTTTGGCTGCATTTTGTGCAAAGATGTAGGGAGGTGGAGGGAAAGCAGGCTCCCACTGTGGATGTAGGATCCCCTCCTCTGGGAAAGGGAGAAAATTTATCATTGAAACTGATTTGATGTCAAGACAACAAATTGCAAGTGAAGGTCTATCTGTGCAAGTCAAGTGCCATGGCACCTGGCAAGCTTTATCAGTGGAAACTCCAGAAATCAGAGCATTAAATGTTTCCTGTAAGGGGAGGGGAGAGAGTTAGAAAATTTACATTTGGACTTATAACATAAAATGGCTATTAGTATCCTGAGCCGTCCTTGTAAATCCAGCCCCAAGGCTGTTGCTCATTTTTTATTCCAAGTTAGTGTTTTTAACCACTTGCTCCTTCTCTGCGGGATTTTCTAAAAATAGTAGGAATAATAACACATGGGGGGAAAAAACACAAGATCCAAAGACCAAATCGGGCAGACCCAGCAGCACACAAATGATCACTCTCTCCCCTGACTGTATGGCAGGCTGTTATCAATGTCAGTCTAATGTCCTCCTCTCTGCTCTTGTGACATCAGCTAAACAAAAGGGGCCAAGCGAATCCCTGGTGTCACTCCGAGGAAGCTGCGTGAGCCACCTCAGGCATGGCTTTGCCCAGTGCATTTACCAGCACAGTACATCATGTGCTAATGTGTGGGCATCTCCCTGAGTGGATCTGCACCTGGTCTGTGGTCTAGACCAAGTATTTGTCTGTCACTGCATTTCTCTACTTGTCTGTTGGACTCCTATGAAATGTATTCTTGCCTCTTTTGTTTAACCTTTGTCTTCCAGTTTTTGTCTGCCTTGTGAGTTCTGCCTAATTAGGAAACTTTCGAATTCCCTCGTGGGGTTGAATTTTCTCATGCAGAATTTGGAATTAGTGCATTTTTCTGGTGAGTTTTCAGGGCTGTGGTCATGCTTTTTAAGTGCTAAAATAACAATTAACAATACCTTGCACTTCCATACATTCATTTTTTTCCTCTCTGGGGATCTCAAAGTACTTTATAAGTGGCTGTTAATTAAGATTCAACATTATGAGGGGAGGAATGTATAGGGGCACAATTCTTTTCCACTATAGATATGCAGCCATCTCTGGGATGGATAGTAATAGCTGATTTAAGAGAGTTAATGCAACATATCTAGTACGAGACAGCTGTTTTGGGGCTGGAAAGTAAAAACAATATAATACCCAGCTGAATGTGCATAGAATCAGAATGAAATTACACAACCGAATTTTTACTAGGACGCCAGGGTCAGTCCTCCTCCCACCCGAGGCCAAAAACCACAGTTTCACAGCTTGCAAAGAAACAAGTAGCCCTGATAATGGACTTAAACAGAGCACTTAGGCCTTGCTGCTCCCCAAGCATCTTGCTGGGACTCGGGCCTGGTCCTAAATCAAGAGGAAATAGTGCCATCTACTGAACCATTAGCCCCACCAGCCACCAGCGCTGGGGGGTGATTTCACAGCCAGAGGCACTAGTGATACCTAGTAGTGTTTTCTAAGTGATGTATATACAACACATATACAGAAAGAGAGACAGACCGCAGAAGAGTCAGTATGCCAAAAAAGATTCAAACTTGGGTTTGTGTAATTATACTACTTTTTTATTATGCTGGCAAGAAAAGATCTGAGCATGGACTGAAGCATCAGCTGGAAGATGTGTATTTCAAGGCCTCACAGTAGCTAGCAGTCGTGTCTTGTCTTTGCTCCCATAGTCTCCAGAATATTAATGAAGGAAAGGGTGCTTATTATTTTCAACACTCCTTCCCCCTGCAAAGATAGCATTAGTGATGTAAGGAAGTAAACAATTCACTGAGCCACAGAGCTCTAAGTTATTAATTTCCGAGAATCTATTCTCACATAATCTAGGAATTGGAACATTGGAGAATGGTGTGCATAATATGAACACAGAGTACACTGTGGCTTAAAAAAATCAGACGTTTAGTCCAGTTCATCAAAAATGCTCCTTTTCAACAGTTGTGTATTTGAACATTGACAACTAAATACATGCACGTTTAGCCTGAATCTTGCCCAGGCTTTTTGCTGCAGTTGCTGGTGCAGGTGGCATGGTTGGAGCTGCCAATCCTAGAGTAACCCAAGTCTAGTAAAACAGGCACCTATACCCTGCCTCAGTTTCCAGATGAGTCAAGACTTCTTCTGATACCACCAAAGTGGTGCAGTTGTTTCTCTGTTGGTGTTAAGGCTGCAGCATGCTGAGGCATCTTTAGTGTTACAGTTTAGCATCGCAGGATGAAAACCAGAAGAAAGCCATGGCAAAACCCAGCACTTCTCTTGCATGCTCAATGAGTGCCTGGCTGCTGGCTTCTGCTCAGTTCCCTCCTGCTTGTTGTCTCTTCCCTGTGGCTCTTGACAGTCTGGCTGCACCATGCCTTAGCTTGAAAAGAAGAGCTGGAAACTGCTTTTGTCCAGGATACAGGGTGGTTTGCTGATCAGAGCACTCTGGAAATCTGGGAAATGGGAGAACTTTTCTACTTCCATTAGAGAAAAGGTGAGAGAGAGTTAGATATTCCCAATCCTAAATCAGACCTCTAACTACTGCAAATAGTTCAAAATGTAAGAAATGGCACATCCAGTACTAGGCTCCTGCCTTTAGAAAAGGGTAATGAAACAGATTTCGAAGGCATGAAAAGAACTAACATTTCCAGTGGTTCCCGTCTACATTCCTTACACCTCACAAGTAAGGAAGACAGGAGCAACCTCTGCAAGACTTTATAGTTGCTTATGCCTTTGCATTGTCTGGCAAAGAGATTTAGGTAGCTGTATCCATCTCTTTTTCCTCTTTCTAAGACACCCAAAATTTCAGCCATGCAGGCAAATTAGACCAATTGGTTTAGGCTACTGGCAGTAGTCCTCATTACCCCTTTGTGTAACCCATTAGGTCTTTCTGTGTGTGCTAAGCAGACCAACCCTCAGTGCTCTGCAAAATCCAGGCAGAAAGGTGCATTTCAGGATCAGCTCTCAGCAGACAGTTGTGTTAAAGCACAACACCAGCTACAGGCTGATGCTTACTGCAGGTAAAATTTATTCTGCAAAGAGAAGATTTAGAAGAAGAGCTTAGGGAAAGCTGGGAGACAGCAGTGTGGGGCAAGACTGCTTCTCTAGGTTTTCTCTGGGCTACCAGATTATCTGCCCGAACGTTTTGTAAGTGGAATGGGAGATGCTGGATCATGTGAAAGAGGGCAGGGACAGGCCTGGGAAGGAGAACTGGACTTGCTTCTCTAGTTGCTGAGAAAGGGAAGAGGTGAGAGCTGACCCCAAGATAGTAATTGTTGTCTCCTACAGTGTCTGCCAGCTGCTGTGCAGATAGACACTGGCCACACTGTGAACTGGGGCAGCACTATGCCACATACCTTGTCCAAGCAAGGCAGTTTGCCAGTCCCTGCTAGTGCAGAGAGCCACCAACTGTGCCTGTCTGTAAAGGCAACCCTGGAGGAATGAGGACAGAGGGGCAACTTTCTATCCTATTGGACAATTTTTCCCAAAAGCTCTGTACTGCTGCAGAGGTTCATCTGGCTGGAGTCTTATGGAGATATGGGACCTTCCTAAGGAAGCTCCACTGCACACTGTGGCAGCTCCACTGCACACTGTGGCAGCTCCACTGCACACTGTGGCAGCTATCCTTTTCAACCACCATTGTCTGAGCTTGTGTTATTGACCTGTTGGGAAAGGAATTCAATTTTTCTGAAAGAGAACGGCCAGTTTCATTTTCTTATATATGAATCCACATTTGATTTCAAGCTGTTTGAACATGGTACTGAGCACAGAGGCCCTAATCCTCCCCAAAGCCCCTGGCTGCGCCTTCACTACAGGAACAAATAAAAACAGTGATTGCATTAGGTATCCATTCATCAAACCCGAGCACCATCTAAGGATGCTGCTTCTTACTATCGCCCTGTAGTGCATTACCTTCCAAACAAAAATAATTTCAAATAATAATTTAAGTTTCAGGTTGCTCAAAGCCAAACACTCTTAAGCATAGGCTCTCAACTTTCTACCACCAATTAATGTATTGATAAAGCTTCCAGAGTAGTGACATTAACAGCATCTTCTTTCAAAGATACCTGCAGGTAATATCAACCCAATTACCATTGAATCTGAAGTGGGGGAACTGGTGAGCCTGCCTTAACAGAATTACAACAGAATTATCGAGACACATTGAATTATTTCTACCAATATGGAAACTTATCTAAGAGCAAAGCGCTGAGTGAGACATATTTGTCTTTGCTGAGCAGAGCTGAAGCACAGATGTTCCCCAGGCCATTCTGGCCCATGTTGGTGATACATTCAGAGCTTTGGATGTTTCAAGTACATACAACCTTAACCACGTTCCTTCTGCTGTCCTTACTGATTTTGACTAAAGGAACAGATCCCTAAAGCAAAGAGATAGCCACCAACAGAAAGGTGTTTTATATCTGAGGTAGCACAGCCAGGAAAGAGGCTTAGCACCAAGGTGGGCCATCAAAAGAAGATGTTTTTACCAAGGTACGGCCTGGCATAGGACATTCATCCATTTCATTCCTGTAGCAAAACCCAGTGGCCAAAACAGTGTTTAATGTCCTCTGGACTTACCTTAGCTAATTCAGAGGTGTTATATTCGGGGCGAGGAGAATGGGAAATGTGATCTGACAGGAACAGCCACAGGGCATTTCAGTGTAAACAAAAGGAAAAGATGCTTGATGAGAGAAAGTTCGGGTATGTCCATCCTACCCCTCTGCTGCAAAACCTTTCACTCTTTCAAAATTTTTAAGCAGATATATTAAAATCCTAATGTGCTGCAGCCATGCCCTGTCACTTTTTCACTTAATTCACATACATATGCATGTGTATGCATGTACATATACAAATACTTATTTATTATTAAGTGACCCATTCAAGAAACAAAGGAGCAAACAACACACAGGGTGAACAGTCCTACTCAGAGATATTGCTTTCACTGTTTCTCTTGCTTTGGTTGACTGTTATATTGTGCAGTGATATAGAATCATAGAAGAGTTAGGGTTGGAAAGAACTTTAAGATCATCTTGTTCCAGCACCCCTGCCATGGGCAGGGACACCTCACACTAAACCATGTCACCCAAGGCTCTGTCCAGCTCGGCCTTGAACACCACCAGGGATGGACCATTCACAACTTCCTTGAGCAACCCATTCCAGTGCCTCACCACCCTCACAGTAAAGAACACCTTCCTTGTATCTAATCTAAACTTCCCCTGTTGAAGTTGGAACACATTACCCCTTGTCCTATCACTACAGTCCCTAGTGAAGAGCCCCTCCCCAGCATCCTTATAGGCCCCCTTCAGATATCTTCTCAATGTCTTCTCTTAACTATCCTTCATTCTATTAAATGGACAAACATCGGCTGCAGATAATGCATGTTTAATTATCCAGTGTTGGTGGTTGATACTGTATCAGCATCAGCTTTTCTTTTTATATTTTGGCAGCACACAAATAAAACTGCTATAATAAGTTGAAATAGCCTCTATCAGAGTAATGGTCACGAATCCATTGCATGCGCAGTAGCCTCAGCTCTGCCTGTAGAAGGCCAGAAGGGATGGTGAAAAGGAGCAGCTCCCATCTCAAATGAGCTTCCAGATGCCCTTGTTTGATATGGATCTGATGGCAGGAGGCTAGCAAATGGTTGCCAGGTGACCCTGGAGATAGGCGGGAAGCACCCTCATGCAACACAAAACAATCATTTTCAAAATAAAGCAAAAAATTCTCTGGGTTTTGTCATCATTATTATTTGTAATCACTTCTGAGGATGGAGAAGGCTTGTCAGACCAGATGGGACCAGCATATATAATGAATGACACAGTACACCGCACAGGAACCAGAGGTAGCTGAGAACAGAAAGGCTCCGGGACTGTCACTGCTGTATTAGTGACAAACAGATACACAGGGAAGATGCAGCCATTTTAACAAAGACGTTGCAAAGATCCCATACAATGGACAGCGTTTTTCACCAGTGAATACAAAAAACCTGGCATAATCTGATACAGTGACCACTGGAGCGACTCTTCATCTGTGCCATGGTAGACTTGGTCTGGTCCTCCAAGGGTTTAGGATCTTCTTGAGTGTGGCTTTGTGTGGCATGTTTGCCACAGAGTCTGTAATTACAACCAGAATAATTTGTTTTATGTTGAACAGATCTAAGTATAAAGGTAAAAACCTTTGTGAGATGGGGCTTATTTTGCTAGATGCTTTACTTTGCTTTATTGTCTTTATTGTCTTTATTGCCTTTTCCATCTACATACTGTCTGCGCAGAAGTGGTACATTTTCCTGCTAATAAGCAACAGCTAAATCAGATCTATGAGCCATGTCCCCATTTCAGAGGCTGCAAGACACCTCAGGATGGCCCAGTGCTTCAGCCTTTCCCATGACAACTTCCCATCATTTGCCAGCATCTAGGCAGAAAAGCCCTGTACCAGTTCCTAGGCTAGATGACATTGGACCCAAAGGATGGTTTGGAAGCAGCTAGATGGGACAAGCTTTTACAATGAATTGGTCAAGCTGTTCCAAGCAGATTTGTTTTCATGCTAATTTGCAGGAGTACTGCTTGAAGACACTGCAATTGCTCAGAATGAGGCTATAAAGAGGATTTAGCCCTTAATATGCCCAATGCAGCTCTCCTTCTACCCCCATCCAAAATACTTTAAAGAGATTGGACAAAATATGTCTCAAGCCAGTACTGGCCCTGCTTGAAGTGGGAGTTTGGACTAGATGGTCTCCCAAGTTCCTTTTCAGTGTGAACGATGCTGGGACGGCGCAGTGATGAGGAAGAAACAAGCACTGTGAAGCCTGTTCAGAGGTCTTGAAGTATCATATTGCCAAAAGTGCCAGTAGAGACATCCTTCTTTGCCATCTTCGTACAGTGACTACTAACCGAATGAGTTAAGAGCTTAAAACACCTTTGTGGTGCAGAAGCAGTTCCCTGCATTAACACAGCTGAGTCACACAGGCCAGAGACAGCTTTCCACTAATGAAGGACTGGTACAAAAGCTAAATAATGAAGAGAAGCTTACGCTGCTGCTGCCTCTACTCCAGGACTTGTCTTATTCTTGCAGGCTCTCAGGCAGTCACCATTCATGCACAGGTGCAACCATAAAGGGGCCAAATGTGGAAGGCAGGGTGTGACTAAGCCCAAAAATGAGCGACACAAATGCATTATTCATGCAGGAAACTTACAATGCTCAACGATTCCTTTCTTCAGAGCAGATCACTCCACTATCAACATCAGCTACATGATTATTTCTGACACCTGCCTTTCTTGCTTTCCTACCTCAGAAGTGAAGTGACCTGGATATTCACATGTAATGCTTTCTCAGACGATATTTCCCAGCAATGCTGGGCAACTTCCTGGGACTTTCAAGGAGTAACAATGACACAAGTGGTGACTGGGTCCAGCCATCTTATGGCGTCTGTCCCTCCAAGCACAGGATTCAGAGCATTGCCAGGAACTTTGCTAGGGAAATGTATTAGAGGAAAAGTAGAAAAAAGGGAGAGGAAGAGGAGACCAGAGAAAACAAAAAGGGAAGGTGAAGATGGGAAGAGAGAGGAACTCCAAATCGACATAAAAGAAAGATGGAAGCTTGACTTCGGTGTTGAAAATAAAAGGGTTTTTAACAGTTAAAAGGTTTTAAAAGGTCATTATGCATTTAGCAGCAAAAGAGCAATATGAATTTCCAAGCAGCAACATCTGGAAGATCAAAAGAAATCATACTTCAATCGACATGAAAATCTCTGCTTATTACACACAATCATATTTAGTTATTAATAGACACCAGCTAGACACTGACATTTTACACATTTCACCCTATGATGCGCCAGGGACACTTCTGGCATTTAGTTTATCATTTTCATCAGTGTCATGGAAAGAGTGACCGATATGACCCCAAAAAATCTCACACTGTCAGTCATCGTAAGTGAATTTATCAACACATACGAAATCGGAACCCACATGAGAGTTTTAACTGTTTGCATACTAAATTACTTCATTCTTCACGCTTCAAAAAAAAATCCGTTTTGCATAATAAATAATGATAAGGGCTAGCAGACAATTATATAGGTGGAAACAGTATGCAAAATACTTAGAATTCAAATTTGCTGTCTGAATCTATCCAGAAGTTGCTTAAGTAATCAGCTCGCCGGCTGTATTACCCATTGTTAGAGCTTAATACAAAAGCTCTTCAGCTTATATTAAAAGCAGCCCAACTTAAACTGCAGTTGGCACATGTCCTATTAGTATTTTCCTTTTGTCAGACATCTTCCAACTGATTCAGATGTGCAATTAGGTCAATATTAAAATTAAATTGTCTGCTGTTTTAATTCAGGTCTTTGGTAGGAAAGAGTCAGTCCAAAAATAATGTTGACTCCATGGTCACAAAGGGAGAGTGTTGTAAGCCAGAAGCCCCAGCCTGACCCTCTACATTGCAATGTCAAAAGGAAGGCTCTTAGCTGAGAATGGGTTGCTAAACTGGCATATTCGATTTCATGACTGATTTTTGTGTGTAATAATTGCATTAAAAATATAATGAGAGTGGGTTTATTTCTAGTTTTACCAATCACTATGGCAAACATGCTGAGATGCTTCAGACAGAAATGTGATTTTACTTCTAATGGCAATTATTTTTGGACTGAATTGTAATTTAGTTCATTAATTAGATCTGTCACTGCATTTTCTAACTCGGTTATTACATCCTTTGATGATTTTACCAGAATTATACTTCTATTTCTTGCCACTTTGCATTCTATCCTTTAATAATTCTTCAGACAAATATGCTAGGCAGTTGATTACATTTTGTGGCAGTAGTAATGTAAACCCTCTCCTGTGTTACATTGATTCAGAAATCATGCTGATCACTGAACCAACAAGCTAAGCTAATACTGCTCTGAATGAGTGAAATGTTCAGAGGAATTCAGCGAGGGACAGACTGTGGACATGCTTTTTTTGTTATTTAATGGATATAAACAGTTACAAGCAATCACAAATGAAAACAAGCTTTTTAAAAAAACCCACATTGAATGTTCTAAAATCCATTTAGTTATCAGCAAAATGAGATCTTATCTGCTAAATGATTTCAGCAGGCTGGCATGGGATTATCACATATTAGTGAGCTGGCAGATTTTTCAAGATCTTGCTATTTTGACAACTTTAAAAATTTGACTATTTTTATGTGAGTTCTGGATTTTGCTGACAGAGCTGTGGGTGTAGTTAGAAATTCACTTTTGGAATAAAGACAATATGATCAAAGTAGTCACGTCCAAAAATCTCCAGCACTTCCAAGCTACTGATTCCTCCAAGCCTTGCTGTGTATCCAGACATCTGCCAGTCAGGTGCTGTGTGACGCGGATTACAGCGCAAAATCCTGATTCTGAAAATACCCACCACTAAACATAGCTGTTATGGCAGTAAGCAAGCTCACTAGGCTACGTTAGGTTGTAATTTCACCGTCTGCCTTGAACAGGCGTCAGCTTGTAGCTGCCCTGCAGCAGGGTAGAGCAGGAAATGATCAGTTTCCCTCCTCTCTCTCCTTACTCAAAGGAGAAGCATTTGCTGGGCTGCTTTTCCTGGAATCAAGCTGCTTCTTTTCTCACTCTCTTGTTAGAGAGGAATCACAAATTACCTGATTCTGGCTGCCATCTTCTGATCCAGCTTGGACCCATCTCTAAGAAAATGCATTTGATAGAAGATTTTTATTAAACATATTTCGTGAGATTTTTAATGCCAGTTTAAGAGCATATTCATGTTTATTGTGGTGTTGATTTTTTTTCAGAGTAACTGTGCAGTGTCTTAGGAAGGCATCCTGTGATCCAGCATTCGGTCATTTGGCTTTGTAGTTGCTATGTATTTCCTAGTAGTGCGCTACAAGACTTCCAGGACATAGGGACCAGCTAATCACTTCTCAATAGTCTTTCTCCTGCATTTCATTTAATTCATCCAAGTGGGCTTAATTTTTAATCCACTAACCAACAGCACAGGGTAAAAATATTTGTAATTATAATAGTTAATTTGTAATTATTTCTTAACCTCCTTGGATTTCTTTTCTGGAAGTGGATGCTTCCTTGAAATGTTGGGCTGCAAAACAGAAATGGATAATTCGGTAAAAGGCTCTATAAGATCTGGAAAACAGAACAATGCTGATGTACCAGTCTTGTGCTCAGAAAGCCCTCTTGCTGGGATAGGAAGGTAACACTGAATGAACACATTCCCATGAGGAAGCTGTGTATTTTTCCATAATCCAGGCACTGAAACTGAGCACTAATTCTCTTTGTTTAAATCCTCTCCCATATGTTTTTCGACCATAAAAATTCACTTCCACATAACTAGACTTTGTAATACTAGATTTGAATCTGAATTATTAAAAAATCCAAGAATCTGACTAAAAATAGCCAAGAATTCCTTATAATGGTGCTTTCCAGACTGAGGCATGCACCCTAAGCAGGAAGTGCTAGTGGGGATGAGCTCATGGGCTTGGAAGTGGAGTTGCAAGAGATGATGTCTGGGAATTTCTGCCTTATTGTCTCCACGGATTTTTGTAATGTTGTCATAGTTTAATTTTGGCAATTTACTTCGTCTACTGCAAATCTAGTTAAAAAACTAAGAGAGAACTTACTCTTGGTCTTTTTAAATCAGGGTTTTTCTACCCTGGTAAACACTCCGTGAGAAATATTGATACTTTAATGTCTACTGTGCTCTGTGGAGAGGGAAGAGAAGGTAAAAAGACATGAGTGGTTAAATAAGCAAGACAGAGGGAGTTAAAGCACATGGACATGTGGAAAAGGTGGGGCATTTGGCCAATTATTGCAAAATCAAACACTGAACAAAACCAAGCTGTTACAAGTATAAAGCTGTAGGAGCACCATCTGAGCAGGGCAGGACTGGTGTGGGTTTGAAAGGAAACAGCAGAAAAAAGAAAAGTAGCCATTTATACTTACTTAAAACTTTGTAAAATCAGGTGCATCTACTTCAGGTAGAGGGAACAGTAAGAGAGCACCTTTGTATTGCAGTAATGCCAGCCCTATTCCTCAGATGTAATAGGTGCTGGCCCTAGTCCCCACAATGGTTTGCCAATCACCACATGCTCTGACCCAGACACTGGTAGGTCACAGTAGAGCACTAATTCAGGGAGGACTGGACATTCTCCTGGGAGAGAAAAGAATCCATGAAAAATCCTGGGGCATAGCATCCCCAGTGAGTCAGTAACTGAGTGGAAGAGGGGAAGAGGAGGAAAGGAGCAAGATTTGTGTCAGGCAAGCAGAAAAGCAAAGGAGGGAACATACTTGCCTCTCAGCATGAAAACTGCCCTGTGACATCTGGTCAGGATGCTTGTAGAGCAGTAGGGTTCATACAGGTAAAAAAAACAATCCAGACTGATGGAGGCCTGAAGCAAGGCAAGGTGGGCTAGCTGTGGGAGGACTGTCAGAAGGGATGTAGTCATTCTGAAATAGAGATGCCTCCGCACAAAACTTGTACCAGTGCAACTCATTCCAAAACAGAGTCATGCTGCTTCCAAAGTGGTTTAATTAAAGCAGAATCAAAATGTCAGCTTTAAAAAAAAGAAAAAGAAAAGAAAAGAACTTTTGTATAAGGACACAAGGAAGCTGATGCTAAAAAACAAAAGTTGTAGGGGAGGGAAAAAAAATCCCAACAATTCCCTGTTGCCAAAGACCTTTCTTACTGGAGAAAATTTCAGTTGAATAGTTGCCACTGCTGGCAGCTGGAGTTGCAAACTGAGCAGGGGAGCAGCAGGGTTCTCATTCTCTTGCCTTGCTGACCGAGGACTCTGACAATTCAACTCATTATTTTCAAAGACGCAGCTCAAAGCAGTAGGCCAGGTGCTTGCTGGGCCTCCATTAGTCCTTTTACAGCATTTGTACCAGCCAGTGAACCAGATTCTGGCAGGGACTGAGGTAAAAACTGTTTTGGAAAGGAGGTTTGGCGAACAGCAGCACTGAAAAGCACTTCAGTTTTGGCTGCATGGGGGGAATTCAGTGAGAAATCCAGCACAAGGCTGCACAAGGCTGTGGTTATGGGGGCTCAGTGCAAGGGGTGAAAGGAAAGAATTTTACCCCAAGGGAAGCCATGGGTGTCCTTCTTCCAGTGAATATCAGCAGCACATTTAGAGACACCCATGTGCTCTTTGGAAGAGGGATTGAGGAAATGAAACTTGTGATTGCTGCTTCTGACTCAGACTGCCTTTGGCACCTGAGCAGTTACTCAGCTGCAAAGAAGCACCCGCCTTTATTTGCCCTCATGTGAGTAAAGACAACAGTCCCAGTAGCAGTTCAGAAGCTGGTTTTTGAAATGGCATCTCAATGACAGACTGGACCAAGTCAGCTCATGACAATAAGGAACTCAGGAAAACCTGCAACAAAGGCGCTTATTTTTGTTAGAGGTTGTTACAGACTTTCTAGTTTGAAAATAGCAGTAAATAAAGCCTAGCAAAATTTCTTCTGAGAAATTTCACTGTGGAGCAAGTTTTCATGCCTAAGTTTTAAATCCAGTGAATTAATAATGCTACAATGGAAATGATAGAAAAATCCATACTAGAATAGTGCTGTTGGGAATGTCTAATTCTGGTAGATGTTCTTCCCTTTGTCTTATTATAGTTCCATTCTTTCCAAGCTAGAAATAAACACATTAAGTTAAACAGAATAAAAATGCCCACCTAATTGTGCAGAATCATAGTTAATTAATCACTTAATTTAGCCTACTTAGCTTCAATAGGAAAGAAAAGCAATCTGACAGTCAAGGCAGCAAAATTTTTCCATTCACTCTAGTGTTTGAAAACATCTACCTTTTTTAAACAGTGCCTGCATTCAATGGATTAATGCTAATGGTTTTGCTTAATTTGGTTTTCGAAAGGTTGTGTAACATTTAATAGGTAAAGCATGCTGCCTGGGTAACAATAACAATGCCATTATGTGTCTGGTAAATATTAACAAATTTTATTAAAAACAAATATATATGTATTTGTGGACAGATAGAGAGCCGAGAAAATTTACTTTGAGCTCAAACTTGATCAAAAATTTGACTCCAGATTACACAATGCTACAAAACATTGAATTGTGCAGTTTGATATATTTTAAATCTAGGATTCCCATGTTAATGGCTCTCTGGCATGCATTAACATAATGCAGCATTAAACAAGCTATGCTACACTGCCTCCACAATGCATTTTTGTCCATTGATGGGGAGCTGGGCACTGGGCACCTGATCTGTAGCTCTGTGCAGCCAAAGGCTGATCTGCTTGTTTTCCCTTGCTTTCCAGTCACCCACAGAACAAGGTGGCATCTGTCCTGCAATGAAAAGTACCAGGTTGTGCTGGGCTTGCTGCATCTCTTGCTGGACACACTGAATTTACCAATCCTGTTATTGCCAGGAATGGCAGCAGGCACATCTTCTCCAAGAGCTGTGTCTTTCTCATCACAAATGGTAACTACTGACCTTAACACCTAATACACCGTTGGCAGCAGTGGCAGATCTGCTCTGCAAGGTGTCTGGACCATGACTATTACACAACACACTACAACCCTGCTTGTTTGGGCTGCACTTAGAAGTGGTCCTGTTTGAAAGAACGAAAAAAAGGCTGGGATCCAAATACTTAGCACAAGCAGCACACAAGCCTAAAGCTGCAGCCACACGTGTCACATCATGATGGTTTCCAAAACAGAAGAAAATGAGAGATACTGGGGACTATTAAAAGGGTTAGTAACAAAATCCCACACCATATATTTATGGAAGGCTTTTGGGAAGGACTTAAGGAAAATTCCCAAACAAAGCTCAGTGCAATTACTGATATGCTCTACGTAAGTGTGTGCTTATATCTTGGACTGGGTCCAAAGCTGTAAAGAAATAATATCCATAATAATGCTGACTGCATGCTTCTCCATAAGCTATATTGAACTACTATTCTTGAGGACGAAACTGCTAAGGCACAATGTTCTTGTTGTTTACAGATATACACTCACACATTCATATATACAGATATAAACACACGCACATACATGTATATATGCTATGTATATGTGCGTGTATAAGTGCATGGCATCTGCCATCTAAAGATCATAAGATGCTTTAAATGTAACATGCATGACTTAGACTGTCTACCCTGAGGTCTCTCTACAGATAATGGATTTTTATCTCCCTAGTAGCTCTGGAAAAATGCCATTGAAATAACTGTGTTTCATTCCAAACTGGTTTGTTAGTTATCAGCAAAAAAAGAAATAATATTTTTAAGTGACTGTATCAGGTAAAACAAAATGCTTCATGACCACAATAATTCATTTTCATTTTAATGTTGTGAATTTAAAACTTATTTGAAATAAATTTTCTTCTCATTTCTAGCTGAATTGTACTTTCCAAAAAATACAGAATATACCACCCTGACAGTTAAAAAGGAACACACTTCTTATGAAATTAGAAAAATATAAATACATCTCAGTGAGATAAAATTTGTTTTGAAGTAAATATTTATTATTGCGGAATCTTCCTGTTCCACCAGAAATTTTACATAAAATAATTCATTCAGTTCTGTCTTTTGGGCTCAGCACCTGGTTCCTGTTGTAATTTTGAAGCTGCAGACAGATTAGAAGTTTTAGATATATCCTTAATCCTACAGTCCTTTTTTGTACAATTATATATTTGGTGTTGTTGGGGTACAGTGGGAGACAGTAGGGGAGGGGATACATACGTAATAAACAGTACTTGTGCTACATTAATGCTGGAAAATGAAATATTTATTTTGACAGTGAATGTATTAACAGTAGGAAAAAAAAGTGAAAGGAAAGTCCTTACTTGTCCACAGCAAAGCAAACTATTTTGCTGAATATGCTTCTGACATGCATCATGGCCAAAAGTCCCTGCAGGTTTCCTTCATCTATCCTTGCCATCATTCAGAAGACAGCTAAGCAAGTCCAGCAGCTGAGCACCTCCTGCCGCTGTCCAGGCTGTGGCAAAGAGGCTGTTACCTGCATGCTGCCACACCAGTGCAGGGTGGGAAATGACAACCAGATATGGCACAGAATTCCCTGTGATGCTGTTCCTGCATCTGGCTCTTCTACCTTCACTGAGCAACAAGGTAAAAGAGAAGGTTAGAAAAGGAAGAAGCTCAAAACCAAGATCCATTGCTGTGACTATGATCTACAAAGAGATGCTTGTGTCCTGCCTCACACATACGGATGTCATGTTTGTTGGGCACATTCTTCTCGTAGAGCAAAAATTGGAGTTAGACCTGGCACTGCTGAGGTCTCCAGCTGCCTGTAGCAAACAGAGTCTAACAGTTCCATGTCCAGGGAGCTGAGAAAGAAACTGACCTTCAGGAGCTAGAGACAGGTGGAGGAAATCAAAGAAAGCCTAAAAATGGTTATTGCCTAAATGCATAGCAATAGAATTTCATTAATAGCCTGCTGAAAAGATAAGCACAAGCATGTGGAATAAACCCTGAGTAGTGAATAACAAGAAGAAAAAGGTAAGGCTACGCTATGATTTGTTTAATCAGGAATATAATGAGTGATGGTGAAGGAAAAGGTCTTGCCAGTAATGCAGTACAGCTGGATCCTTAGTGAGGCATAAGCTTTACTCTCAGAAAGCATTTCTTGCAAAATAAATTAATATTGGCTTGAATACAGGCATTGTCACACAGAGTGACAACTGGCTGAGTGGCTGTAAACAAAAGGTAATGATAAATGACACCGCATCACGTCGGTGTGTCTGTGTGGAAGTGACGGCCAACGAGATACCATCATGAAAAGGCTGGAGCTGTCAGAGAGCTAGCCCAGTTTTATTTAACATCTTTGCTAATGATCTGGAAAAGGAAGGAGAAATGCACAGTATTTACTTCATTTGATTTTCAAGAAAAGAGGCAAGACTCTCACCTGCTCCTGGGAGACCCCTAATATCAAAGCACTGTTATCCTACTGTCTGCAGAGAGATGGATTGCTCCAAGGCTGCGCAGGCGATTGTTTGAGAAAGCGCCCGATGGTGGAGGTGGTGGCAGCAATACAAAAGAATATGTAGTAATTATCTTCCTGGTGAGGGGGCTGTACAGGAGCAATCCAGCTCTTGACGTAAGCAAAATGCAGTAAAGCAGATAAATAAATCTGTATGTGTTGGGGGTGGGGGAAGCAGTTTCTGTAAGTCTGCAGGGATTTTTGCTCCAAATTATTTTAAGTATCTGTGATATTTCTGAGGGGATTTCTTATCTCTTCCTTCCATTGTCAGCAGGTTCATTCACCTCACAGAAATATGACTAAAGAGGTGAGATGTCATTCATTACCTGGATCTTGAGGTTTTTCATGACAAGGGGGGAAAAGATTAGCATGAGGAATGTTTGAGTTTGCAGACTAAAAGAGGAGTAGAAGCAGAGCGAGAATGGTGTGGGTCAGGCAGAGATCCCACAAAATACACTAAAGCCAAGTGGAAAAGGACTGTTTTATTTCAGACTTTTACATGAAGACAGGCCTGTTCCTTGTGTCTTGCATACCTTGCTGCCAAAACCGGAGCAACACTGTTTAAACAAGAAACAGGGAAAACAGAGTAAAGAGCAGACAAAAAGAAGTTAAAAATAATCCTTCAGGCAGGGGGAAGAGATAATCCCTCCACACCACAACAAACCCAGGGGATGGAGATTGCTCCCATCTCACCCATCCCTGGGAGTTGATTGCTTCCACTCCTGCAGCTAGAGGAAAGGGGGGGGGAAAGAAGCAAGCTCTGTTGTATTTCTCCTATGCTATGTCTGATTTCTCTTATTCATACAGAAGATGGCCCTTAGCAGATTGACCAAAAAGTAGATCACCTAACCACTCCCATTATTTCCTGATAATTCCTGCTGTATTGCGTAGGTGGTGCTATTGTCAGATGCAGAAAGGCATCAGGATTTGAGGAAGAGAGAGAGCAAGACAAGGAAAATGAAAGCAAATTATTTGTATTTTCTTCAGGAATTCAGCAAGTGACCCCAGACAAAAGTGCGCATCTTTGATTCTGTCAAGGTTTTGGCAAACTAAGTGTACTGTTGCCTTTTTGCCATTTTGTCTTATATTCCTAAAGGTATTTTTAAAAGTGTTTTTTTCTTTACTGCTGCACTACAAGCCAGGGAATAATATCCCTGGTGACTCCTGCCACTTCATTATAACATGCAGGAGAAAGTATTGTCATTGCTGAAGATCAGTATGCTTGCAATACTTTGAATATTAAGGCTGAGAGGTGGGAGGATGTTCCCAACAGCCTGTGCCACATCCTCAGGGTGACCAAGTGAAGCAATTGTTGAGGTGAGCTGACACGGTTTTATGGAAGTCAGTCTTCTTGTTCCTACACTTAGCCTTAAAGCTGGAGATAATGGACTTTCAAGTAATGTCACTCTATAAGTTTGGACAAGATACATGAAAGTATAGGTACTGTCGGAGTACAAATAATTAATAAGGATGACTAAAAATATGTCTAATGACTGCTTCAGCCGAAGAACTTCAAACATCAGTATGCAACAGACTTTTAAACAAATCTTTCAACATTGTCATCATAGAATAAAATTGTCTTTTGGCTCTATAAAAGGTTATTTCCCTCAGCTCTGAGTGGTATAAATACAGTATGATTTCATGACTTTGGATGGGTGGCAGTGTCCAGAGCAGTCTGTTCTGTATCACAGAGGTGCCAAAATTTGGCTAACAGAAGTGGAAACACAGCAGGTAAAAACTCAGCGGAGGCAGGATGATGAAACTGTTTTATTCTGCTCTGCACTGTGACCCATGTTACAACAGAAAAATATATCAGATTGTTGTTCTCTCCTTGTGAGCCAAAAAAAGGGAGGGTAGTTGTTCCTCCCTGAGACACAGTTATGACCCCAGGTCAAGAATTACTGACACGATGGTCTAATAAAACTCTTCTCTTTGACTATGGCAATCAGATCATGCTGGGATAGTTCCACCTCTCTTGTCATCAGAGAATCAACAGTGAGAATTCAATCCTATTCCTATTCAAGGGCAAAGATGTCACTGGCATCAATAGGAGCAGCACAGGTATGAAAGAGTTCAAATGTCAAGTGTGTATTTGCAGAAACTGATGCCGCCAAAGACTATGCAGATATAATTTTGCTTCTCTCTTCCCTATTGCTCTCCTTTTATATTACCTAAGACAAAGTGCCCACAGAGGACACAGATGCACTCTATCAGATGTAGAGTGAGTACTGTTAAAAATATCCTCTCTAATACTAACTACATATTTACTCCTTTGTAACCTCATCAACTGTGACACTATGCAATTGCAGATTGTTCAAGAGTCCTGTGTGCCCACTCAGTTCCAGAATGAAAAACAACTAAAGAAAACATAAAAAGGAAAACTGAGCATGAGCCCTCCACCATGCTCCCAAGAGTTTCAGTAACCGAATATATACTCTGCATCTCATGGGAGATAATGCCCATCTACAGCATTCTCCTCCTCAGCAAGACACTTTTACTACACTAAAGCTGCTAACAGAAGAAAACAGCAACATGTGGGAAAGTAAAGATTAGGCAGCATCGGCATGGACGAGTCACTCTTAAATTCTTATTTCTGTTGCACAAGCTTTCAAAAAAAGTTTATGGTTTTTTTCCAGGTAATGATCTTTTCTCTCTTTGTGTTGGTGCACCCAGTATTATGCCAGAACTCTGCCTAAAAGCCCCGAGAAGTGCTGTCCCCATTGCAGTCCTTGTCCTGTAATCAGCCCTACATGAGCAGAGCATTGGTAGATGCAGGTCTGCTGAGTTTTGGGAGTACTGCATGGATGAGACAATCTTCCCACGCAGGTCAAGGGTCAAGAATGGGGCTTAAGAGAGAAAGTAACAAGTGAAAGGATAAAACCCACTGTGAAGTACTGAGTAATTTTTTAAAATGTAATTTAGTAGGTGTTTAGTTATTGCCCTGAAAACAAGGCATGAACACTTTCATGACTCATATTTGTGCTTCAGTTAAATTCTCTCTTCCATGCTATAGCTATAATTTAAAACATTTGCTTCATCCTGAGAGAAAAAAAAAAAAAAAAGAAAGAAGTTTGAAATAAATCACTGCTACAGAAATTACCCCCCCACAGGGTATGCACAGAAACCACACCACCAGCAAATACTGAATTCTGATCATGGCTCCTCCCTGGGGAAGAACTGCACTCATCCTCCTATTTTGGATTCCTCATTCCTTCTACACTGAATTCTTCTATCTGATCAGCTATTGCTGCCTCAAAAGCTTGCTGAGATGGGGACTGCATTATATTTTTCCTAATGTAAAGGAAAAATGTCCTAATCTAGTGATGTCCTAGACTGGCAGGTCTATCTTGATATTTTCGTAATGTAAAAGTAATATATTAATAAATATATTAATAACTGGATGTGTAAGGTGAGAAACTAGACTTCTTGACAGAAGATTGCTAGAGAAATTTTTACTGTTCCTCTATGTTTCATATGGAGTTGTTAAATTAAATGGTTGGAGTTTCCTATGATTTTGCTGTGTCTCCACTCCCCAACCAAAATGTTGGTGGGCCGTACATTTTCACTGAAGGTAGGAGAACTGAGGACACAGAGTACTATACAAGATGTTACAGCTTATCATGGCTTTTAGCCAGCGTTTCTTAACATCTGCATGCCTCTTTGTAAAGCACTTCCTACTTCCTCAAATGATAGAAAGAGCAATAGCTTCACTGGCAGGAACTGACTTCACTGGAGATTGGCTATTTGTCAGGTGTGATCCAGGACAGGACACTGTTCTTCAGACATTTAGTATCAGTACTGTAGAAATGAGCTGACAGCCTGTTTGTGGGCAGGCTGGGAATGTTTAGCAGAGATTTGCTTTTCAAGAGGAAATGACTTTTCCAAATACACAGTAATCAATCATTAAGCAATTCCTTTTGAACGTCTCTTCTTCTTTCTTAGATAATTTTTTCCTCTTTCCTCATCACTTGCTAGAAGACAGTGTTGGTTTCTGACCATGCAGCATATAGAAGAAAGGAAACTCAGGGAGATGTAGGAAAAGCAAAAGCTGAGACATGCTGTTTAGAAGCAGAACTTCAGGTAAGTTATAGAATGACTCTATCAGTTTGTATAGGCATATATATATATTACCTGGTGGAAAAGATAACTAAAAAGGGCTCTCAATCTTGTTGACAAAAGCTTGAACAAGATTGAACAGCTGAAAGTTGAAGTTAGACAAATTCAACCTTGAAACAAGACGCAATTTTCTTGCAGACAGGATAATTAAACACTAAAAAATTATCAGCGAAGGTGAGGGTCTCACTGCTGGATGGAGGTTTCAAGGTGATACCACACAAAAATGTGGTTTAATACAACTTCAGGGTAGGAAGAATTCCCTATCCCTCTCATGAACAACTGGACAGAAGGAGATGCCTGAGGGTTTGGAGATTGGGATTTTTTTATTTGCCTATTTTGGAGCTTGGGGTGGGTTTTGTTTGTTGGTTTGGGGTTGTTGGGGTTTTTTTTGGGGGGGGAGGCAGGGGTTTTGAGGGGTTTTTCTATTTCAAAAATTATAGACTATAACTGACAAAAAGGCTCCAAGCAAAATAGATCTGAGCAGACAGAGATAAATGTTCCTAGGTACTACGTTGGTATTTCTGGCTCACATGCAAAGAATCATATTGATTGGCAGACTTAAGATTGGAAAGAATTTCTAAGGTCAAATTGGAAAAAAATTAGTTAAAAGATGGCTGAAGGTATCCCTTTCAGTAATTGCGATCAATTAGGCATGTCCCATTTAATAAACTCTCCATCATTGCTGGGGCCTCACACATACTTGGCACTATAGCTTGCTCTTTCTGTTCTATGCCTGTGGCATGCAACTGTTACCCCTGAAGACATAAAGTAACTAAAGTCATCATGCTGAAAATATATGTGAATAATGTAAAACTACATAAACTGTGTTACAGAGGAGATCAAACTAGGTGATCTTACGGTGCTTTCTTGCCTTAGAGGAAATTACTCTTACAAAATTAAGGCTCTATGCTCTTTTCATTGATCACAATATGAGTTTTGATACCAGTGCCAACAAAATTCCTATAAATTCAAAGCTAGTCTAGGCAGATTCAAACATGCCAGCTTTCCTGATAGCTGTGAGTTCAAAATTCTCTTGAAAAGCTCAAATAACACACAACACTGCAGCCCACTGCATTACTCAGGGTTTGATGAAGGGGAAATGGAGATTTTTCTTGCAAATGAGCTGAGCAATGTTAACTATTACACACTAATTATTTATGCTACTTTTATTCACATTACCGTCTACCATATCACCATTACTGCACCATTACTGCACTTATTCCTTATGAAACAGCCATAATTCTGGTATCACTGTCCTTTCTCCAGAGAGATCCTACCCATCATGGCATCTTTTCTTCGCAGACTATATGTAATAGAAGGTATTTGCAATCCAGTAGAATTCTGGCACATAGGAGCAACATCCAAAGTCCCATTATTCCTCTATTTTTTTATTTCCGTTTTGGATAAATGGCAACATTTTGACCATTTCTATTTGACCACAGAATACGGACAAAACAGTGTGGTGTGTCAGTATGGTAATTACTGCAAATACACAGTAATTTCTGGATATGTATTAGACATCTCACTGCCGGCTGGCTTCAGCTTCCCAAGTCAGCTGCCAGCTGACTCGAAAAGCTGAAGCAGCTACCAAGCTGCTTTTAAAGCAATTTCTGTGGCTACACTTGCAGCGATCCTACCAACAGCTGCTGCATGAGGAATGGGAAGGGAAGGTAAATAACCAGTTGTTTTGGAGTAACTGTTCATAGCTCATTCAGAAAAAGGCTCTTTTCAGGCTCAAAAACAAGTTTTTGAGTCTGGAAAAGGATTGTGCAGGAGACAGCAAACACCAGCAGGTCTGAGGCATTTCATAGAATCACCGAATCATTTAGATTGGAAAGGACCTTTAAGATCATTGAGTTGAACCATTAACCTAGCATTGCCAGTAAAGCACTAATCATGTCCCTAAGCACATCTACATGTCTTTTAGATACCTCCAGGGATGGTGACTCAACCACTTCCCTGGGAAGCCTGTTCCAACACTTGACAGCCCTTTCAGTGAAGAAATTTTTCCTAATATCAAATCTAAACCTCCCATAGTGCAGCTTGAGGCCATTTTCTCTTGTTCTATTCCTTATTACTTGAGAGAAAAGACCACCACCCGCCTCACTAAAACCTCCTTTCAGGTAGTTGTAGAGAGCAATAAGGTCTCCCCTGGGCCTCCTTTTCTCCTGGCTAAAAAACTCCAGTTCCCTCAGCGACTTCTCACAGCAGTTGAGCTTTAGACCCTGCACCAGCTTCATTGCTCTTCTTTGGACACACTCCAGCGCTTCAACGTCTCTCTTGTAGTGAGGGACCCAGAACTGAACACAGTATTCAGGGCGCAGCCTCACCAGCGCCAAATACAGGAGGATGATCACTGCCCTAGCCCTGCTGGCTACACTGGTACTGCTACAGGCCGGGATGTTGCTGGCCTTCTTGGGCACCTGGGCACAAGCTGGCTCATGTTCAGCTGGTTGTTGACCAGCACCCCCAGGTCTTTTTCCACCAAGAAGCTTTCCAGCCACTCTTCCCCAAGCCTGTAGCATTGCACGGGGTTGTTGTGACCCAAGTGCAGGACCCGGCACTTTGCCTTGTTGAACTTCGTACAACTGGCCTCTGCCCATCAATCCAGCCTGTCCAGATCCATCTGCAGAGCCTTTCTATCCTTCAGCAGATCTACACTCCCACCCAACATGGTGTTCTCTGAAAACTTACTGAGCACTCTAAGTTGGTCTACAAACTTACTTGCACTTGATCCTCTCATCCAGATCATCACAAAGATATTAAACAGAATTGGCCCCAGACTTTGTACTGAAGAAGTTTGCTTCCTAGTGTTGTATCATAAAAAGGTACAAGCCATATCCCATAGCATGTTAATAGCAGGCATGTTAAGAAGTACATTGCACAATTCTATATTAGGGCTTTTTCTCTGGTACATATCATTCAAGAACTGAACATGAATTTAAGGGACGCCTGAAAATTCAAAGAGGTGGTAAAAACATCAGTAAGGAAATAATCAAACCATGCTGTTAACCCGCAAAATCATTCCAAAATTTCTTGTATTTCACAACTGACTTGGTGCACAGCTGCAGGACCCTATTATGGCTCTGAAGTTGCAGGGCCAAACTGTTTTGCTGGTCATTCCAGAGCGATGTCAACATTCTTCTTGTTTTGCAGCACCTTGCTGGGGACACTTTGTCAAACTGTATCAGTACATACCCTGTTAGTTCTCCCAAACAAGATCCTCTGCTTTCTAGTCACCTGGAATAGTGCCCCATCCTCCATGAAAGGACTTATAGAAAGATTCATCAAGCTATTAACCTCCCCACACTCTGGTCCTGTTTCTTCAGAAGTTTCATTTGCCAATTTAGTGTTGTAGCAAGAGGTACAACTCCTCTAGCCGGTGATAAACAAGTTACACTCATGACCCACTACCTAAATGCTCCAGAATAGCACACCAAAGTGCTCAAAGGCAAAAGTGTGCAAGATGGAAATGGGCTTGACACAGGTACTATTAAATACAATGGCAGAAAAACAAGGGGTGAAGAAAGATCCTTGCTGTCATGGAAAGTTTAAAAAAGAGCAGGTGCCCACTGTTTCCTGCACTTTCAAGGCTTGGCACTGAGCCCACATGTCTCCTAGGAGAAGGATTTTCACTGAAATCCTGGCCTTTAGCAAACCTGATGGGGAACATTAGAAAGACCAAAGAGAGTACGTTTTGAAAAACACCCAGCAATGCCACAGAGGTGAGCCCAAATGGGACGGATTTGTGTCTGCGAAGCTAGAAGGAGGCCCAAGGATAGATTAAAAAGGACTCACCATATCCTTGTTCATACTAATAACAAAAGCTGCCTGTCTTAGGGTTTGCCAACAGAGTGTTCCCAGTGCCCTTGACCTGAAACTCACTTTACTTTTGACATTTCCTAAGCAGCTGGCATTAAACAGTGGGTTTCTTTATCTGGGCTGTGATACTCTACTTTATCCTTTGTTGATTCTCATCAGCTTCATCACACTATACAATGTTTGTGGATTAATGTAAACTCCATGAAGATTACTGATAGCACAAACTGGTTGAAATTACTTCAGCAGAAAATGCTTTAAATTATAGAAGGGTCTTTGTGAAGAATATTTTTGTGCTAAAGCACTATTTTAAAACTATTATTGTTAAAAATTCAAAGCTTTTTTGTTCATACAGTCCTTAATAGAAAAAGAGCTTTAGAATGTTTTCATTCCTGATAAGAAAATTGAAAGAAGTCTTTTGTTTCTAAAAGAAAGAGATGTCTACTGAAATAGTAATATTGAAAATTGGGGGGGGGGGGACACGACACAACTGTGACATTTCCTATAGAAATAATTTGGGTTTTTTTCAATCAGACACTACAGATACAAAGGGAAAAAAATAATGTAAAATTTGCTTCCTCTCCTTCCTTTCTTATAACCACTCCTGCTTTCCAAAGATTGCTTCCTGCTCCACTCTGGCCGTACACCAACCTCCCACTCATCGTGCACTAAAAAGTTCTCTTTCCTCATTCATCTCTTTCCTTAAGAGCAGCTTCTTTTGTGAAAACTTCCAGCATCACTTTTCTTCCTGTTGATGACTCTGGGTCTTCTCACACTTGACCTATTGTCCAGTCTGTATTGTATCAATCAGAGTCAGGTTGTTAGGTCCATACCATAAAGGCCTCCAGCTCTGCCTTTGCCCATCACAAACACAGGAAATGGAATTATTGAATCCTTATCAGGAAAACTCAGCAAGGCTCCTCCTGAGGAGCTGTCTACAAAATGTGCTGGGGGAGACCCAATGCTCAGTGGAGTTGAGGTCTCTCTGCCCTGCAGGTTCAAGCACTCTTTTAGTGAAGTTAGGACAAAGGCATGAAGGCAAAAGCTATGCTGCAGATACCGTTATAACCCCCAGCACTACTAAGACATTTCCACAACCTGACAACATGGCTACAGAAAGAGTTTGGCTGCTGCTGATTGAATATTTCTTGTGCTTCTTCAATAAGAAGCATGGTGAGATACTAAGGCCATTTATAGCCCTGGAAATATCTATTTGTTTAAATTGCTGCCTCTTTGCTGACTACTTAAGCTATTCCAAATCTCTTGGTGCATGCTGTATTTATATAGGTGTAGGAACAATTATCTTCCAATGGGTTAGGCATAGAGTATTAGATACAAAAATAAGGATCACAATGAAAAGTTTAAAACACAATTATTCGGTTCACAAAAACATGACCTACTTTTCCTGCAAGTGCAAACTGTTAACATATTTTTCATTTTAATGTATGTTGCACAGAACCTAAAAAATAAAATCAACACATCCATATACACAATTGTTAATACAGGGTTTTCAGCAAACTGCATCTCAGACATTTCTCAGCATTGTTGGGTCTCTGATGACATATCTATAGCCTGGATTTTATTTTTTTTTCTAATGGAGTTTGATGAATGCTATGTCAGGAATGGGTGGGATAGGCAGTACAGTTTTGCCTTAACCATTTTATTCAACACAAAACATTTTGGTCATAGAAAATAATAAAACATAAGAGCCATTGCAGCTCTTTTAGGGACTGCCTAATGGTCGGTCAGAGTTTAAAGTGTTTTCTAGTCCTGTATGCAGTGTTTCATACACTCTTAATTTATTTTTTTTTTTTTTTAGTGCTCATTGGATTTTACACAACAGAACATTTTGTTTAATAATCCTAGAAATAAAGTGTCGTTCTACTCTGAATCACAGGAGGGTCGGATATGTGGCATCTTCATCTCAGAGCTCTTGCTTAAGTGATTTACTTCTCCCTGAGGAAGAACCATGGACCAGTCAGGATTTAAGGCATGAATTCCATGATACGAAATCTGTAGAATTTCATCGAATTTCTCAGTCATTTCCTTGGTGAGTAAATCACTTACTGTGCAGCTGTCTGAAAAAACAAGGCTTTGAGGAGGAGCAGGGCTGCCTTGACCCTCACATTGGTCATGAACCTTCAAGGTAACAAGATATCTCCACTGAGAATGCCCACGCTTGGCTGAGTCCAGCCAAAATTACACGATATGATTCAAAATAAGGATCAGGCTCATTATTTTCTCTAAAATTAGTAATTTTTCAATTGATATTTGTCCACAGAGGCTCAACACAGAAAGGATTGAAACGATTTATCACCAATATAAAAAGCAAACAAACAAACAAACAAAGAAATGAACCAGAACTAAACAACTAAACTCTGCATTAGAAAAGAGTTGTCTCTTCTGACATCAGTATTCATTAGGTACATTAGGTATAGGAAAATAGAATTTCCGTAGTATAACATCCACTGCACTTCTTAATAGATGAAGATTAGGAAAATTAAGTGAATTGTAGCAACTTGTTTATTCAGGTATGAAACATCAGAGGGTTTGTTCATGTGGGGAGTTCCAGCTGGAGAGTTATCTGCGGGCAACAACATCCAGTTTCACACATGTGTGAAGCAGGCACGTTATAGATGTGGCATCCACAGGGAAGCTCTCCTCAGCCAAGGGCTATTGAAACCATTAGTGAAGGCCTGAGCTGCACAAATTGCATCAACAAAAAGTTTTAGGTCACATTTGGGCAAAGGCGCCTTTTATGAGGCTAGAAAATCCGTGATGCTGGCTGGCCTGGCTGCTGGGTTCCTCCTGCTCCATCATACTCCACGGGGACAATTTCCTCTCCAACTGTTAAAAAATACCACTTCTGGTGTTTGTATCCTATTTTGTCTCTGAACCAAAGGCCGGGGGGGAGGACATAATACCCAAATGGGTCACAGAGTTCAGAGAAAATCCTGCAAGCCTTTCCTGAACAAATAACAGATAGTGACCCCTGGCCCTGCCTTTGCATAAGAATTAACATCAGTATTCAGGAGTTACCGCTGTGACTGGGGACAGCCACGCAAATGCCAGATTCTGATTTAAAACTCAAATATATTTTTTTTACTTTTTTTTTTTATTATTTTTTTTTTAAGAACCCAGAAGAAAAGGAGGGCCTTGCAGCTCATCTGCATTACAGATCAGGCCTCTTTGACAAAATCAACCATCCATAATTCATTACATGTTTCCCGCAGGGCCTGGAGACGGCCGAGGCCCTAGCAACGGAGTCATAGCAACAGCGCCCGGACACAACCAATCGGCTGACACCTTCCCGACGCCACTTAGCCAATCCGACGTTGCGATAGAGACCGGGGCGGTGGCGGCGTTCCGGGCGCGCAGTCGGCCGCGGGCCCCCGGGGCGGTGCCGTTAACGGCTGATGCCGCCGTGAGAGAGGGTGGGCGCGGAGGGGCTACGTGGGAGAGGCGGCTGGCCTTGGTTTGTGGGCATTCGGTGCTATTGAAAGTCTGTTCGGCCAAACCTCAGCAGTGTATGTAGACGCTAAAAGGCCTCGTGGTTCTTGGTCATAAGGAAGTGGAATAATGATTTTTTCATTTTGTGACAGATAAGCGTACCTATTTTAGAACACTCGGACCTTGAGGAGGACTTTCCTGAGGAAAAATGCCTTGTATTTGCCTGTCACAAAACCTAGCTAAATCTCTTTTTCCAATAAAGATTGTTACCTGCAAATAGCTGTATAATTCGAAAAACTTTATGTGCAGCTGGGCTTTGTGAAGGAGAAATACTCTGCAACAACTCGTTGTAACACTGTAAATGAGAGATCACATTTTAAAGAATTAACTTAAAAATCAGGTATCTTTTTCCTCAGTTGCACCCTGCAACAATAATTACCATTTGTGACTTTGCCTTTCCATGCCAGTAGCATCTTACCTAACATGACACGTGCATTGTTCTCAAATGACATATGGGAGAACAAAGCAAAAATGCAGCAAATGTGGAAACAGAATAGTTGCGAAAACAACCAAAAAAAATCTGCTATAGTAGAAGCTGTACTTGGAAACAAAAGTGCAGAAAGCATTGGAGCCTCCCCATGTGCAATTCTTTTGTGAAGTTTTGTTAACTCTTCTGAAGTTGTAGTGCTGATACATACACAAAAATGTGTAGTTTCCTTTCTCTGAGGGGGAGGAAAGGTAGTGAGCTTTGTTTGTATTAAGTAAGAATAGTGAAGCCAGCAAAGCTCATTGGTAACTAAAGGCACATTGGTGGCTTACTGGAGCCATCATGCTCTGTCAAATAGCATCATTTTCCTCAGAAATGCATAACTGAAAACTTCCTTTTGCAATATTTGTATTTAACGCACATTTTAAAATAAATACTTGATGTCCATGTGTATGTGGGTACAGAGGTCTATAAATCCTAGTATAAAACTGCATCTTTTATCATTTATCTTTGGGGAAAATGAAAAGCAATCATTTATCCGCACCTGAACATTACACTTGAAGCCAAGATACTGTAGGTTATCTAAGTAAGCGTTCACCCTTCACCCTAAAAGCTGATCCCAAATTCCACTGTAATGCATATGTTGCTCAGACAGTGAAAGAGGAGATTAGAAGATTTGCTATGGATGCTGCAAAGTACATTTTGGGACCCAGTGCCCTGTATTGAACTTTAACAGATGATGCATAAATTGACTAAAGCCATGGAGGCTGGTAGGGGAAGATTGAAAAATATGTTCCAATCTCCCCTCATACATTTTATAAAATGCTGCAGATGCCCTGCTTCATAAAGGCCATGCCTTCTGAGATTCCACAGATGAAAAAGCAACGTATAATAACTTTCTTGACCTGACAAATGGCTGAGAACTCCACTGTATCATTTATTTCTTTCAACAAATTAGTAGGACTAATTACTGTGTTTTCTGTTTAGAAGAGGCAGTTTTTTGGTTTCTTTAAGAGTAGCCATGTTAAGATTTTTGCAGCAGTATTTTGCAGCAGTTAAACCTGAAATCAAAATGTTTATTTTACCTTAAAAAAAAAAACAACAACAACAACAACAACAACAACAAAAAACCAACAGGCAGTTAGTCAAAATTAATCCAAAAGCATAATCACCATAAATTAAAACTTGTATTTTTTTCTTGCCAAGAAAGATCAATTTATCAATTTCATATTCTGCTTGTAATTAGACACAAATGAAGATGTGAATGTCAGGCCTGTGACTGTTCATTAAAATTGTTTCATGAACCCTGTGGTCTGCATAGTTAAAAATAAGAAATTGCCTTCCAAGGTGGTTAAGTTGTCCCATACCTTTATCCTTAACTTTGGCAGTTTCCACACAGGGCTGGAGGCCGCTCATTCTGAAAGGCACAGCTCTTGCTAATGAGCTGTTACAATCACACAACTTAAGCTAATGAATTTCTTATCCTCTTATGCCGATAAAAGTTTCTGTTACAAGTAGAAAGATCTCTGCTTTTTAAGTGAATTTGTACTTTGCATTTGGGGAAGGAGGGAAGGAAAGGATACTCCAGTGACTGAAATTCATTGTGTTCTTCTGCGTTACTGTGTATCAATAAACAAACATCACGGGAAGTGTGTAATGCTCCAAAGCAGAGCCACAGATCCACGATCACGGGTGGCAGTACGAACTCACACTTGAATGGATCAAGCAAGTCTGCAGAAAAGCGGATCCTGTCCCCCCTCATATCCTGGAATGACTGGGCATGGGCAGAAAGGCTTGGTGCTTTGCAGACGACCAGCATCCTGCCAGTGTGTAGACCAGTATGTCATTTCTATTTGCAAATCCTTTGTTTAAAGGGGAGTCATCCAGAGCACTGACGAATGGCACCAGTCTGGAACTTAAGAGTGCTGAGGTGCTGTAGAATACCAATATTGTGAACTTATACGGGGATTTCAGGGCATTTTGCAGCCATTTACCACCCAAGACTCACAGCATCACAGAGATATATTTCACCTAGGAAATAAACCTGAAGTTCTTCCACATGTCTTCTATGGAAACAATGTGTTATCTCAAGAGCTGAATAGGAAATCCTGGACTCATTTTTAGTGTGTTGAAATGTGGAGACTGCAATCGCAGTACCAGGAGTCAACATCTGCCATAAGAGAAGTCATTCTGGCTTTGTAGAGGAAGTGGGGAGGAGGAGAAAAGAAAGAAGTCTGGACTAGAATATGTTCTCCTGTAAACCGCCTTGGAGTGTGTCAAAAGAAGCTTTGAATCTTGCTGAGGAGTTACCGAGGAAGTTTTGGGTACATGATAATTTGTGCTGCCAAATTAGTTTCTCCATTCAGTCAGTCTTATGTGTACATAAAAAGCCTGCACATCTTTTTTGAGCAGCTTGCTGTTCTTGTCATTTAAAATAGTTGAGGCTGAAATTGTAGGATGCCTTGACAATGTACAAGTGTGTTTTCTTCTTTAATCTTGGGTCCAAATTCTTGTTCTAAGGTAAGCAGCTACACTGTTATTTCCCTTGGTTCTGCTTTGGAGGTGGCAAAGACGAGCTCATTGACTTCAGCGGGAGCTGCAGACCCCTATCTCTGAACAAAACTTCGCCTCCAGACTTGAAAGAATCAGATCACCTGTGAAAATTAAGCTCTTGACAAAAACTTTTAATTCTACATTAGCTCCTTAAAGATCTTCCCAGAGACTAATGTAAAGATGGAAGTGTGGTTGTAGCCTTACCCAAAGAGCATGAAATTCCACCAGAACACTTGCATTATTTCAAAGGATTCAGATCAAGCCCTGAAGGAATTACCTGCAACAGCCCAAACCTCAAAACAACAAGCAGGATAGGTGTTTTTATTTATTGTTTTCTGTCTGGTAACACAGAAACAAGATTTTCCAGTATATTTCATATGAGCCTTGCTTTCTTACAGTTCTTCACAGGACATTAGCATTTTCCCTAAACTTAGGGCAGGTGTGTACCCGAGAGTCAATAGAAATTTTGCAGTGGATTTGCAGCTGCTCTGGACAGTGTTACCAAAACTTCCAAGTGGCTCAAAACCTTTATTTTAGCATTTCACTTTTATTTTTATTATAAAGCTTTGCTCAGCTAATACTGCTATGCCCCAGCAGCCTGAAAAATCCTCAGAAAAAAAAAGTCTAGGAACTGCCCTTTTTCTGTTGTCTTTTTCTGAAAGGGGCCCAGGTAGTCACTTGTGAGTTCTCTCTATACAAAGCAGAGAGAGGGAAAAAGAACTAATCTACCCTGCCCCCCATGTGTGAGAGAAAGCAGGCGTGCAGGAAAGTATGGGCATCTGCAGGGAGAGCAGGGCTGGGGCAGGGGATGACCTCTGGCTGCATATCCACCACAAAGAGACCATGGCATTGACACAGCCTAACTGCACTCCTTCGGAGGGAACAGATTGAGGGGAAGTGACCCTTGATGCCCCCCTTCTGTGGGGGACCTTGTGAAATAACTGTTGCTCTTCTCTTCCTTCCTCCCTCAGACAGGTCAAAGAAATAAACAATGAGAAATCTCTCTTTTACTTGGTCATTTAAAGAGCAAGAAAAAAAAGAGACTTTTTGCTTGAAAGGAATGAGAAGAAAGTGTAGAACCTTGACTATTTACTTGACTCTTGGGAAATGCAGTGTGGTTCCAAAACCAGTCCAAGGGTTCATGAATGGCAATGCAGTGGGTATCAGCAGCAGGAGCTCTGGGTGAGGCTTGGGGAGTCTATCCGGGTTTGGTTTCTGAGAGAACTTATAAAATGATCCCTGCAGCTCCATTCCCAAGAACCAGGAACATCAAGGGATTAAGAGCTGTGCAACACCATTCCCTAGTGGCATCTGATAAATTACTAGTGAAACCCGGTTCTGGGAGGAGGAGGATCCTGGGAGCTGTGGGAAGGAGAAGGCTGCTTTGGGGAACAGAAAAGGAAGCAGACACAGTGAGGCCCACTTCACAACTGTGTAAGCAATGTCTGCCCATCCCCACTGAAGCTCACAAAGTGCCAAACCTTGAACCTGAGGCCAGGCCTGAGTAAGTCTGAGCATCAAGGGAAACATTTCATGCATAACCCTGATTCACATCTCTTGGCTGTTGAGGGCAGTAGGTAAAGCACACAGACTCAGTCTCTTCCTCTTCAAAGGAGTTTTAAATGTCTCTCAGATGCACTTGGGGTGAGTTGGGGCGGGAGGGAATGACCTTTGGATTCTCCCTCCAGAGGGAACCTGAGAAAATGACCTTTTGGCCCTTAGCTCTGTGGGTGCTCAGGAGAGGTCGAGAGGAATGACTCTTGGTCCAGTCTTGCTCTCCACAGGGGCTGGGGAGGAAGAGAAAGAACTCCAGGAATATGTGATCACGGGAATTTTTGTCTTCCTCTGAAAAAGGGGCATGTTTACTTCATAGCCCCTGTAAGAAAAATAACCTGCCACTGAGAAACAAGCCAGTGCACTTAAAACAAGAAAAAGCCTCAACTCTGCGACCTAGAAATCAAGGCAGAAAGTAAAAGCTAATAAATAAATAAATAAGTAAATAAAATAATCAGGGATGTCGCACAAAATCAAGGGGTGCCCTCTGAAGAGGTGTAATCAAGGCTCTGAGCCATCAGTTATAATGGTTTTGATTAAAGAAAGCTGTGCAGAAGTAATCTATTTTATTTTTAAATGGCCTGATTTTCCCTTGCTACTATCTTGGAGGCTGAACCTAGAACAATTTGAAGGGGGACAGGAAATGTTCAGTTAAAAATGGGAAGTGAAAAGGCAAGCAGTTAATAAAAAAAAAACCCACATCTATTTAAGTGACTTTTGGGTTTTGATGGCACACGTTAAAATTGGCTGAAAATAGCAACGCTTTAGTAAAATGAAAGCATGAAAGACCTTCCAAATTCTGGCTGATCAAGCCACACAGTTCTTCACTGCTTCCACCAAACCTGCAATATAATTATAGGACCCGTTGTCATACTGAGCTGGAGATGGGGTTCATTATATGCTGTGTACCTAGAAGCGCAAGGGGCCCTATTTTTTCTGTGTATCCTTCACAGTGTAAAACACTTAAAGTAAAAGCTTATTTCCTACATACTTTATATTTATTCACAATTTTGAACTTCACATGTTTCCATTATAGCTGAAAGCTTCTTTAAATCTGAAAGTCTTCTGTTCTTATATAGGGTCAAGCATATTGACTTTGCTTGATAAATAAAGACAAATAGTAGAAAAGAACCTCAAAAGAATCACAGCTGGAGTGGGAGGGGAAGGAAGTTTACATTTTCTTCCTCAAGAAGGTCAGATGTTCATTCAAGCCTATCCAAGCCTTTTGAACAGGGCATGGGCTGTGCTAGAAATCTCATGAGAACAGCACTTCCTGGAGAATGGAAGGGGTGACTGTCTTCAGAACAGCTAGACATAGAGCGCTCTGCTGGGTATAGAGTCTGACAGTGCTGAAATACAAGGTACAGAAACAAAGCCTATTTGCAAAATGGTTATTTGAATAAAGCAACATGAGTTCTTGTAATAACCCCCATTGTGTCAGCAAGAGTAAAGTGTGCATTATTTCCTGCCAGTTATACACTACCAAGTACTGAGAGTTCCTCCCAGATGACTTACATGTTGGAAATGTGGAAGGTTGTGCCCTTACCTTATTTTTGAATAAGCTGCTTAAGATATTAGAGCCTGGAAAAGTGAAAGGGAGCCAACACTCCTACTAAGTGTATGGCTTTGGTTTGGTAAGTTGCGTGTGTCAGGACCCAGTCATTCAGTCACTGCTGAAAATAGGCCTCATCTTCACTTGCTGCTGATGAAATTTTGGGGAGGACAAACTAGCTGCTTGCAGTTAGTTTTATTTTGACACCTTTTGATGCTTCAGGTTCATGACTATGTTATTATCACATTCCAAACTGGACATAGAGACTAATACACACAGAAAGTGGTATGTTTCCATGAAAAAATAAAAACACCATCGTGTAATTTGGCCTATAAAAGCATTGACAGCACATCTTCAACACAGTTGGGCTGTTTAAAGTTGAACATCTTAACCCAGATTCATGAGGATGGTTTTGAGCATAAGCACAGGCAAGATGCTGATGACTTCCTCATAAAGGTAGACAGCAGCAGTAGACAGTGCCTGCAGCCACTTTGTCTGCAAGAACCATAAGCTGGAAATGCCACTCTCCTGACAAAATATAGGAATCCAAACAGGCCTGCAAAGTACAATTTTTTGCAAAGGCTTAGAAATTATCTCTTTGCCACAATGAATGGGCAAAAGCTCATTGTGTCCTCCCATTCCGACTCATAATTAACATTTGATTTCTAAATGCTTGGCAATCTTGTATGTTCTTTTCAGTAACAGCATGTGTTCTCTATTCATAGGAAATCAAAATTGTATGATGTTTACATTTCAGCAGCATGCTTCAGAGAACAAATTTAGCCATTCACAGCAGAGCTACTTTTAAATAACATTAAGAAAATAAAGTCATGGAATAAGGACCAAATGAAGTTACATTCCTCACCTGCTAAAATTACTTTCTCAACATGCTATCTGTTGCCTCAGATTCTAAGGTCTGGAGGTAAAATGCACAATAGTCTAAAATAAAACTGCTTAACCCATCTGTGAGAAAAAATGTAATAGCACTTGTGGCCTTGCCTGTATCCACCCAAAGGATGGACCATCCCTTTTTCAAAGTGAGACTCACCCTCCCCAGCTCCCGGGGATTATCCTCTCCAGCAGCCATGTGGCACTTTTTCTGCCGTGAGAGAAATTTAGACCCTTAAAAAAAACTTCTTGCAAGATACTTATGCTTTGATACACTGCCCATTCTGAGTCACAATTACAGGAAAGCACCCAGGAGTCATAAGGCCTGCGGTACTCTCAGGTACCTTGGTTATCTCTGCATAATGCTGAGACATGCTATGTAGGTACACCTTTGTGTTGCTCTTCAGGACAAAATCAGCTCCTTTAACCATGGGGAGAAACTGGGAAAAAAAAATATTTATCCAGAAATAATGTCCTTTTTTGTCCTCTTCAAGTAGCAGTTGTTTAGGCAGTAGCAAAAGACCTCTTTTGCAAGGTGTACAAAGGAGAAAATAGTCCACTCTAAGGTCTAAAGTCACTTTAAACAAACTGGAATTCACCTCCCAGTTTATCACACCAACATGGTGAGAAATGCACAAATGCATTGGAGAAATCCTCATGCTTGTTAAGGATGGAGAAGCTGCTTTGAATGTCACCTACAGAGCTGGGACCTGGCTTCAGCTGATGGTTTGTGTCCCAGCCTTGGTCAGTTTATGTGTATTCTTTACAAATTACACAATGATCTCTGGAGCTCACAGTCCATGCAGATGAAATATAAAGCCACTTAGTTTTTGACCTTGATGACTAAAAAATGTGTTTAGTAGATTAATATTAAGTGAGAAAAGGCAATGTGTGATGGAAATCCATGCTTTGAAATCTGTGAAGTTCTTTCCGTTGACATCAGTGAGCTGTGGTTGCGTGGATATGTGCATTTGTGTGAACAAGATGGAAAATGATAAGAAAAATCACAGTAGCATTGGGACACAAATACAACCACAACTGTTGTGCAGGGATTGGTTGCCGTGCCCTTGGCATGTGTTTTTTGTCAAAATACCACAGAGCAGTGGCTGTTTGCCGGGTATGTATTATAGCACATACTAACACAGAAAGGGGAGGGGGCATTCAGTGACACATTCCGATTAATTTGTTAACAGGAGCTTCCTTATACTCATTACAGCTATTCAGCCATATCACTTTCTACATCTGAAGACACAATTTTATCTGAGAGTCCATATGGCTTATCAGGAAACTGTGCATATAGAAAACTACCACAATCCTGAACCAAGATAATATTTATCGAATAGACCATAACAGCTTGGGAAGAGTCAATATGGTCTCTTATTTGAGCATGCATTCTGGTATGCATTCTACCTATCCAAACACAAGTCATTTACATTGCAAGCTATCTGCCTGGTAAATCCATGTTTAAGTAATTCTTATAATGGTGGAATTTTTTTTACAAAAGAGGTTATAAAGATCACTTGAATGTGTTGTAGTCCATGGACTAACTTGGAAATTACTGAGTATTTGCCTGATAGATTGGAATAGACTCTGATGGGGCTGTTGGCTTTTATCAGCTAAACTCATATTGTGATACGTAAGCAAATTTGAAAAGAAAAATATTTGCAGAATAATCAGCCAGGCTGCTCTGCCTGACTTGCAGCATCCTGCCTGCTTTGAGTCACCAGGTTGACAAAAGGAGCGGACTCTCTGCTACCAGGGCCCAGATCCGGCAGAAATGAGCCATTACTATAAATTCTCTTTTATCCCTACAACTCAGAGAAGTCCAGGAGTATGAAGAGTAGATTGCTGGGGGTTAATGACTGAGGAGAAAGTGAAAAGGAGCCCTGCTCACCTAATCCTGTACAACTCTGTGGAGAATATCCTATGGTGAAGCCGCACTTGCCCTGAGAATCCTGAGTGTGTCCCTGACTGTGTGTTCAGAGAACCTTTAACAGTGTTCTGGTCTCTCTCTGTTGGAAAATAAAGAGAAAAGCAGGAGAGAAAACAGGGAGCACTGGAATATGGAAAAAGAAAATTAGTAACAAGATGTTAGGTTTTAGTTCAGTGTTTGGGTACTGTTCAAACTGAAGGTTCAGAAAAATTTCAAAGAACACAGTTTTTTTGTGAAAGAGATACAAGAGAATCTTTTTGACAGGTTTGTTTGCTTGTTTAAGGCAACATTTTTGGCAAACTACAGCCAAAGAAAAGTAAGTCTTCCTGAGGAGGGACTGTCCAAAATCACAGTGGCCCCTCAGCATGAAGTCTGAGAGCCTACAGTAAGAAGGATGAAGGTGCCTCTCCACTGAATGCAAAGGGACCCCACATGGCTAGCGCAGACTAAGTGCCTGCTTCCTATATGACACAAGTTAGGGGAGACAGAACCTACTCAAATTCTGATTTTTTACCAGATCCTTTCATGGAAGAAGAATGGAAAAGCAGCCATGCAGTATTGGCCTCTCCAGCAATTTTCCATAAATTATCAAAGCAAATCTCCCCACATATCAAGGTTCACAATCCTTTTAAGTAAATTGATTTCAATTATGTGTTTATACCATCTCCAAGTCATTTGGTGGCATTTCCAGAAGAGGCAGGAGGTGCTGAGTGGAATGGAGAGAGAGTTATTCTCTGTTGGAACCACACAGACAGCAAGTGACCTTGTATACTAGAGTTTTGGAAAGGCTTGATGCAACTGTGCATAGAGTTGCAGTTATTATTGTAATGAGACATTTATGAAGTCAGCCACAGAATACTAAAATTAAAATTCTGGTAAATGAAGTAAACTGAAATGCAATTTTTTTATCAGATCTTACTTTTCTGGAGGGTTATCTGTAAAATGGCAGTTGACATAGTGCCAATAACAGTATAATAAAAGGAAGTATTTAATTTACTTGAAAATGCATTTAGATTTGATTATTTGAGGGTCTGTCATCAGCTGTTAAGCAGCTGGAACAGGCATCAAGGCTTAATATAATGACTACATTACCTAAACCTGTCCTACTAGCTAAATAAATAAATAGAATCCATATTCCATTGAAGCTACTGAAGCAAGTTGCTGGTGGCAGAAATGAAGGTGGCATGAAGGAATTAAGATTCTGACCACAGAGCTTGCACTAATCACTGCAGCTTTGCCTTAGTTTTTGAGAAGAGGACTAGAAAGGAATATACTGAAAAGAAATGGGCCGATTTCTGCCCTGTCATGTCTTGCTCATCTTGCAGAGTGAATGAGGAGAAAACACAAGCCTTTCGCCAGTATCCCTCACTTGCGTTGGTGTAGTATAAGGTATCTAGGAAGCCCCAGCTTGTTACTGTGTTTTCTGCATGGTAAACGTGTTACATTTAGTTTCCATTGAAACAGCAACACAAATTCAATAGTACACCTCTCTGAGGCTTCCTACATACCTATCTTGTCCATCTTCCTACATATCTATCTTGTCCATCACCTACCAGCCTCAGTCCTTGCTCTTCCTCACTTCCTACTGCCATCACGCCAGTTACAGTTGTGCCTGATATTCTCAGCAGTACTCCTATACCAAGCCTGTCTCTCACCATCTCTTGTTCTTGCCTCCACATGCATAGTTTTTGTCTCAGCAAAGTAAACCTGTGCATATTTCTAACCACAGAATAACTGTTAAGTGCAGTCACATTATCCCTGTTTTAAGGAGGAAGGATTTGAGACAAACAGGACTAAGTTTAGGAAAGCAGTGTTCACCATCAGTGAGAATGGGCCATGTTTGAAGCATTTATTTAAGTGCTCTGCAGAATCAGAGCCCCAACCCCCTATGTGCCTCAGTTTCCCCATTATCTTTGGGGAAGATGCCACTTACGTTACTGTTGTGTGGTATGCTCCCACTGACCATATGCTCATGATGCACTTGGGAAAATACCATTAGCTTTTCCAAAAGTCTGGGTTGTCTCTTTTCAATTTTAACTGGTTTCGCTCATAACCTCCAAAGTTCTCTCCCTGTAGATTGCATCAGTGCGTGATTTCTTTATTGGTAAAATCAAAATGCATCAGGAAAGTTCCTGAATAACAAAATGCAGCACTTCAGCCTCCTGGAGTTTAATTATATTTGTATGCCCACTCCTGCTTCTGTGACTCTTTCAGAGATTCCCACTCACAGCTGCAGCTAAGTGGGCACATCTTAAGGTGACAGATTAAGAATATATGTTCAAGTACATATATAAGTGTATACACAGATTTCCATTCCTCCTTTGTTCGTCTCTCCTGCTCAATGATGTTAAAATCACACACGTGCAATTTAAACCCCAACACTGTTATTTAAAAAAAATAAAATTGCTCATCTTCATCCCTCACTTTTCAGAGGATTTCACACATTATTTCCCTCCTTGCTCACCCTTGTTCCTGGTTTGACAAGGGAATCTGAGAAAGCTAGTGATCCTCTTCTTTGACCATCTCCTGTCATGCCAGCAGAAGTATTTCCCACACCACAGCAATCCTATCTAGGTCTAAGCTGACAGGTGACTAGGAAAGCTTCAGATCCAAATCAGACTCTGTGACATAACCGACACATTCCTCCTAAGACTCGGTGGAGTCTCATGTCTTGTATTGCATTATATTTACCTGAAAAATGCAGAGTTCGGTCAATACTGTAAAACTCTCAAAGTTTGAGATGCTCATACTGGTGGAGCGGGGGGAAACCGTGATTCGGGCTTACATTTTCGCTCCAGCCACACTTGTGCTGCTTTTGTGTTCACTTCCTTTGAATATTCATGTGATTGAATTCTGTGTCCATTAACATTCACAGAAAGTGAACCTCGAAGCTGCACATATATTTGCAAAAGCAGCGGTTTACATTTGCACACTTAGGTATTCATAGCTAAAAGCACTCACTCGAGGAACAAAATCGCTACCATTTAGCCAACCAGTCCCATGCAGAACTGTTTATTACTAACTGATTTTTGATCCTACTATAGAAATTTTTTAGCTTGCTCATAGAAAAAAGATGTGTATTTAAATAATCCAAGGAAATCACTACTTTCCATACATTTGTGTCAGTAGAAGAAAAGCTTAGCCAGATTATGTATTACAAACTATTTGTTCAGAATTTGGATCTTCCTGCCATGAAGGCGTGACCTCTTGTAGATGTCAGTGGTATAGAAACTATGACACACAGCTGAGCAGATACAGGCTTTTCAGCAGAGACATTACACATCCACCTGACACAGTTAATTAAAATGTCACTTCTATAGAAGTAAAGGGAGATGAATGTGAGCCAAACAGCTGAGCAGAGAATTTTGTTTTGCCTTTGAGCAATTCACTGTAATTTTGTTTAAACACAGGGTGGTTTTTTGCCATTGTAATGATCAATACAAAGCTACAAAATTTACCTTAAAAACCCACTGGCATATTCAAACCATTTTCTTCACAACTTACACTTACTGATCTTAAACTTCAACTGTTCAGCATGGTGACCTGGCTCACTAACATCAGTGCAAAGACCCCTTTTGATTTCTGTGGGAGTTATAACAATCTTGCCAGGAGGGTGTTTAGCATCAAATGCCGTACTTACTGTACTAAGTGATGATGTGGGGTTAAGCCATCCTCTGTCAGGGTATATGAAGTAGCATGTGGTTTGTTGAAAATGTAGCCTAAATACAAATGCTAAATCGGCACAAATGTCAGGAGCACGTTGATGAAGTGCGGTGATGGCACAAAGCTGGGAGTTTTTCCCAAGCAGAAAAGAACTCGTATGTTGTACAGAAGGAATTGAAGGCACTTTGGACTGAAATAACAGAAACAGGGTGAAATTCATTCAAGGTGCAAAATACTAACAAATACATCTGGAACTAAAACCTGAAACACCTCCTGTAAGATGGGAGCTCATCATTGGGAAATGACTGAAAAGTCAAGAGTTGATTGTAGGGCAGCTGTGAGCTACCAGCCTGGGGCACTTGGAAGAAGGCTGTCTTCAGTTATACGGGGAGTAATAGTTCTGGAAGACCCAAGGATGTATCAACCTGAGTGTCATGATCTGGTGGGTTGATTTAATGGTGTGCTACTGCCTTCAAAATGAAGACATGATTCTTGAGCCCTTTCCCTACACTCAGCCTCATGCTCCCACTGTGTGCTATGCACCATCTCTAGTTTCCTCAGGCCCTTCTCATGGCCTTCTGCTGCCTGTCAGTCCAGCCTCCTGTAATGTTTGGTAACTAAGGGAAAAAAAGTGTTGGGTTTTTTTCAGAGTTAATGAGCTGCATCCATTTGCAGAGAGATCCAGAGAGATCCAGGCCTGCCACATGGTACAAGAGTGTGTAGCAGGGAGCAAAGATGGGCAAAAAGGGAAGGAGTAGGTCCTTCTTCTACGGGGAAGTGGCTGTTAGGTCAGTGCATCCCATTTTGGGAAAACTGCTGCCAAAGTGTCATTGAATAAGGCTTTGTTAGAGTAGGATTTCATCTGAAGCATTGTGTACCCTTCGATGGTCACACAGAAATGGATCGTTTGGTGGTAGCTTTGCAGAGCAGCCAGAGAAAGGGTGCTGAGACTGCCTAGCTGCCCTTCAGAGATGCTCCTGGAGAAGTCAGAAGTTGAGACATGCTTGCCAGTTGAAAAATGGATTCTGCCAGGTGGCAGCCTCTGTGAGAGACTTATTCCTAGATCTCTAGCTTGTGGGAGCAACTCATAAATAAGAAGCAGACAGTGTCCTTCCTTCAGGGAAGTCTCAAACTCCCCAAACTCTGGCATGCCAGCATACAGGTGCTGCAAATACCATTGTATGGACCTGTTTGTAAACCTATTAGGGGTTTTGTTCCCTCTACCAAAAACCTGGTCCAGAACCTTATTCCTCTACTCAGTAACAATTTACCAGTTTTCAGCTGAGTGTATTTAAGACCAGTATACACATGGGATCAAATAAACTCAATAGCAAAACAAGAGAGGAGGCAATTAGCAAGATATATAGCCAGGCTGTTAATTACCGCACTGAAAGCAAATTGTCACAAGCAAACAAATACAAAAGGCAAATTTACTCAGGGATGGCAACCAACCTCCAGCACCTAGACCCCCCAAGAACTTTTCACATGCCAGAACTGGAAATCAAGGTCTGGAGACACCCTGCCTTCCAAATGACCTCTGTTTCCATTTCTACTTGTATTCTTGCTGTACCAGTTTCAGGAGCTGGTGACCTGGTTTTCATCCAATAATCCCTTCTGGAGCATCCCTTCAGCATCAAGTGGTACAGCCACTTACCCATCTTTGTCAGAGAGGCTTCGCAGATATTATACAAAGATAAACAGTCTTGATGGCTTTCTCAGGACCCAAATCTGGAGTAGCAAGAGGAATCCTTTCATCCTTTCCCATGCAATCCCTTTGCAGTAGCCACGCCATGCAGCACTTTCTCCCCCTGCAGATACTCCCTGACTGCTGTGCCCACATCTGCAGGTCTCAGCATCCTGTAAGTGATGTTTGAAGGGATACAGCACAGTGGTGAGGAGTGCCAGGGCTACCAGTGCAGTGCTCAGGAGAGCAGGAGCATGAGGAGTCTGGGCAAAACATGAGGGACGAAGTGCTTTTTGTCTTTCAGAAAGAGAATGGAGAAATAGGTCTGGAAAATAGAGTGGGAGGTATAAAAGGAGAGGTGTGAGAACTGACGAGTTGTGTGTATGTATACATGAGAGAATAAGAGCAAAGTTTCAAACTGGCAATTGGTTTGGGGTTTTTGTTGGCTATAGATTGAAACTCCAAGCTGTAATTAATAACCTGAGCCTGGACCTTACCTACTATACAGAGTTGCTAACACATCTCTATAAAATGTCTTGCAAGGAAATAGCTAGACATAAATTCTGTGAAGCTTATGATTTCCAGCATGTTACCAACTTTTTATAAAGATGGTCTGTTGTTATAAAACATGACAGCAAACATGGCCATGAAATGATGCTTGGAAACATCTTTTTCGGCAACTGTTTTCACTTTTTGTGTAACCTTTCTAAGTTCCTGTTGCCCATTTCCCTCACCTTCCCCTTTGTTCTTGAGTAAAATAAATGTAGTCATATGTGAAAGTATGTTCAGAGACCATTAATGCTACTTTACTTTCTGTGGTTATGTCAGAATTCACACGTTTTGCTTTGGAGACAGTGGTTTATACCCATGGCTGAAAATTCAGATTTGGGCTTGGGACTGTGTGATTGCATTGAATTGTCATTGCCATGTTTTGACTTTGTGGATTATTTTTTTTTTAATACAAAATTCTTTTGACTTGACATGCCTAAAAAGGGGGCAGAAGCACCCAAATGCTTTTATCTTTTCTCTTACACATAACTGCAACCATAACATAATAATTCTCATTTTAAAGTGCACGAATGCCATTTTGATCACTTATTGAGCATCTAACATAATACAAAGGAAAGGATGAAATGGAATATTTGTGGCTGCAGAGACAGATATCATTATTCAAGGGTAGAAGCATGTGAAAGGGTAAAGGGGGTTTAAAGAGATACTCTTTTGTTGTACTTAACACTGATAAATGACATACAAGTCAGGATAACAGGGCAGAGCTCCTGTCAGGGAGACAATGATAAATGTGGAGCCTGGGACAGAAAGGTCCACTAGACAGAAATCTGTATATGACACGTTGTACATTTGATAGACTTGCCTGCATGGTCTGACTAAGGCACAAAGTGTCCTCTAGGCTGGAGTTATGGCCCTCAAGCATATCTTATAAAATCACTGAGCTCATGTTTATGTTCCCATTTTCATATGGCAACAAAGATCAATTCCCCTTAATCAGTGCAACACACAGGAATAAAAACAGTGAAGAAAAATGTTTTTATACAAATATAATTGATATCTCCTTCAGGCTAATCTTTGTATAATATGAAACAAAAAGCAGACAGTATTATTATTAGTATTATTATTACTGCTGTCTCAAAAATAAAAAACCAACAAACCTCAAAACAAACAAAAACCCCAAACCACCTCTTTTTTTAAAAAATGCCCAGTGTTAGCATATTACTCAAAATACTTGTTTAAGAAAAAAAAAATCCCTAATTAGTTCTTCTTTATGAATAGAACAGAATGTCTGTGATTTATGCAGTAAGCTTCCTACATCCTGTGCTCCAATGCAACATGACCTGTACTTCTCAAATGTACTTAGCATCAAAGATTAAGATGGAGGAGTGGAGACAGCCAGAAAAGGCATTCATGTCCTCAAGAAGCAATTTTAACAGTTCACAAAGAAAAAAATCCAAGAATACACTCATGTAAAACTCACTGTACCCTCTTAACAGATGACTAATGCTTGTGCTTTCAATAGGGGGAACGTTCATGAAGGGATAAGTGTGATATCAGGTAAGAACACAAAGGAAGATTGAATGAAAGTAATTCAGCAAGATTGGTAGAAGATTAGAGGCTGATGGTCAGTCCCTTTTGGATTCCTTTAAGCATACAGACGTTTTTATTGGCATATACCGCCAGACTCACTAAGTGCTGTAAGTCTGATGATATAGTAGAGAATTGCCAAGTTCTAGGTGGAGGCACTTTCTCTGTTACACAAAGTTATGAACATAGCGAGTTTCATCTCATACTATAGGTGAAGCTACCATACATATGCCTGTGGTTACCAATATGTGGTGACACAGACTAACAAAGATCAGTCACAAGGGCAGCACTGAAACCTGAATTTCAAAGCTATCCAGCTTCCTATCTACAAGTTCTGGCACCTGAGCATCCGTTCAGAGCCACAGTACACTGGGTGCTTTTGTCTCTTCCCTTCTCCAGTACAGTCTCAAGCAGTGATGTACCGAGTGCAGAGGCACATTTGCGCTCCAAGCCACAATTTCCTCTCAGTGAATTTAGGACTAGGGAAACAGATCAGATAGAGCCTTGATCTCCCTCTACAGCATTGTGCAAAGGAGACAGAGACAGCAGCACAGGAGTCTATGTTCACTTGCCACCTGAAAACTCCCTTCTTCCAAAGTCTACTGGGACTTTGGGAGGGACCACTGATGATGCTGTCAAAAATGTTTCATATGGAAAAAATATTGGAGGCTTTCCAAACACTCACTAATTTCAGGAACAGGTTCTCCAACCTGTTCTCCAGAGAAGAGGGTGCAGAGACCATCTCTACAACCCTACAGCTGAACTGAAATCCCAGGGCAGGGTCTCTGAAAAGGTGGCCAACCCCAAGCACCTCTTATAAGTTACTGATGTGGGAAGAACCAAAGATCTTAACACACTGAGGCCAGGAAGGTGCATGCCACAGAAAAACTGCAGATATTGGGGGATCTTGAAAAGAAACAAGCCCCTTAAATAAATTCTGGTGCATTTGGGACCACTGCTCTTTAGAAGCTATGTTTAATATTCATCTAATACAACCTCAACACTCAATACTAACTGCCTCTGCTACTATCCACTCATGTCCTTTGCCTCTGGGTCTGATACATTCTTTGTATACTAGGAGCAGTGGAAGGAAAGAGTGTACTTTTTTTAATGCAGCTTTCCTCCTCACTGCAGCTCACTAACACTAGCTCTTGCAGCGAGAAGGGCTTGTTTATCCTCCTGCGTTTGCACATGTACACTGGCACGTTCTGCATCTTGTCAGTACTGCAAAGTCACTAACCAACAATGGTCGGTATATGCCCAAAAGGGCTTACAAAATACCCCAGCAAATGGGTGAGAGCCCCTTCAAAGCATCCCTTTTCATAACGTGTTGCCTTGACACCGCAGCTAAAACTGGTTCAGTCTAAACAGATTCATTTGGGGACGAAAAGAGAGGGAAGGGAGAAAAATAATATCCTATCCCACACACACTGCACTGTTTTCTGACTTAATTTGTTATGTTTTCTAATGCAGGTAAGAGTTAGCATCCTGATACAGAAATCTCCTGCCAGTCCCCAGAATCAAATAGTGCATTAAAATAACAGACGTCACATTCATGATTTTAAAACTATATTGCAAGAATCTCTCCTATTCAAATGCATTTCTACGACTGAGTCTGAATGTTGATTTCAGGCTAGGGAAGCTGTTACTTTAGGATGGAAAGAGAAATATGCTGCATTTGCCCTTATTTTACCACTACAGTACCTTTTGGTATTAATATAGGTGAAAGAGAAGAATTTATTAAATGTTAACTGTTTGCTCTGTAGATCTTGTTTTTTTCATTTTAATCCTATAAATGTTTGACAAGAAAAGAAGTGAAATAAACTCTAGGGGGACTTTTTGAAGAAGAAAAGTCTATTCAAGAGTAATGTAAAATGCAAATTAAATATTTGTTCAGTGTTTAGCCATTCCTCAGAGACTAAAAGAAATTCTTCATCACAACCTCTATGCTGACCTTCACATCAAATCAGAAAGCTTTAGTGTTTATGTGGAACCATATACATTGTTCCTATAAGCAATTGAAAAAAAATGGATGTTTTATAGCAATTTTAGTTTGTTTCAAGGGCCATTTTGTGAGATATCTTCTCTCTGAAGACTACAATTTACTTTTTTACAATTTCATTTAATGATCTGACATCTGAGACACTTCCTAATTAATTCTGTCTCTGCCTAAGCCAGCTGTGATAAATATAACCTGTGCATACAGGATTACATTGTTGCTTTTAGAAAATACATCCAATAAGAAAAGATGAAGCTTCCACAGTAGGACAATGGGACTCATATCATATATGATGGTATTTATATCAACCATATTGTAAATGATGAAACTGTTATTGTTAATCTGGAGTAGCTACTGTACTAAATAGCTAGAATGAAAGGCTGCACCAAGTAAGGGGAGCAGCATAGACTGATTAATACTTTACAAAATATTTTTCATGGTAAAAGTTAGTTTTTAGCGCATGAAAACAGTTATTTTAAAGTTTGGCATTCTTAGGATGCTTATTTACAAAACTTTTGCTAACCAAAATAGTTCCCATGTCAAACACATCCACACAGCAGAGGTCAGCGCAAGGCAATCCAGCACAAACATGGCATGTGTACTCCCTTTTGTAAACCAGAGGGAACCATCCTAGGCAAGGACCAAGCACTGACCAGGGAATGCTGTCGTTAAAAAGCCACACTACAAAAATGGTTTCCTGCAAATCATGATAGGTTAATTTTTAAAACTGCTTTATAAGCAGTAGCTGTGACACCTGTTGACGGGATTTAGAGAGACCAGTGGACCACCAGGCAGGGCAGACTCTTCATTAACTGTGTACAGTTAGCCATGGAGCTTGTTTATTAATCAGCAAATAAAACAGCATTTTTAAATCTGACAGACACTCCTGGATACTGCCCTAAATTATAGGTTGCAAGTTCAAACTTCTTCCTTGCATCTTTACTTCCAGGTAAATATCCCACATTCTTTTCTCTTTTTGTTCAGTAAAAGGGGATGTGAAAGGGCAGTTTTACATGCTACGAAAGTTGGGGATTTTTTCCATCAAAGAGCAAAAATCTCTAGATAAAATTATAACATATTGAGCTGTTCATTATTTGCTATATATAACAGATCATGCTGTGGAGGAAATCATAATTGCAACAACTGGAATAAGTTTAATACTTCTAAATTTCTGTTTCTATGGTGACTTTAATAAATATTCTTTTCAAGATAAATTTGGATACTCAGAAACATAAATGTTTCCTGCCTTCTGTTTCAGACAAAAATAGAATTGCATTTGCAGAGATATGTTTTAGACACATTTGGCATGTCTTCTCCAGATTGGCATTTTCTTGGTGACTATGATTTTTACAGAAAAGTGGTGGATAGCCATAAATATTAGTTTATTTAGCTTAGGGAAAAAAAAAAAAATGTGGTTTGGCAAAAGTCAACTTTCAATAACAGGAGTAGACTTGATATAGAAAAGGGAAATTCTGCAGCTTCCGGGGACTGCAGTATGAGATGATTTCAGCTTTGCCATGGCCATCACTGCAGCAGTAAGAAGAACAGCTTGGCCATCAGAGATGACTTGGTTGCTAATGTCCAGTGGCTGCAGATTTGTTTCTGGTCTGGTCTTGAGGCCTTTGCATGAGCCAGCCTCACTTCAGCACAGGATGCTCAGCAAGTTGGACTCTGCAGAAGCCAGCCTTCTGGTTTCTCCCCATGAAGTTTTAAGCTTTAACATTGGTCCAAAGTGACATGAGCATGTTTAGCCTTTATTTCTTTTCCTCCTATGTCTATAGAACTAATAACTTTAGGCCGTGTTAGGCATTTGATTTTAAACCAGAAATAATTCATAAGCAGCAAATAACACCCGTGTTTGGAGCCTTCCATCGGAGAGGAAGCTGGGACGGACGAGGCTAGAAGCGCTGGAGCAGGTTACAGCCGGTTTCAGTTTCGTAGTGGAGGTGTCCCTCCAGTGGCTTCTCCAAAAAATGCAGCATGGAAGAGGCAGCCGGTGTTTTATACTGCTGACTGAAATGAGGTGCTCTCACGTCTCCGAAAGCTAATAACATGCCTTATCACCCTAGAAATAATGGCAATGAATTAGGCGAACTGATGTCAACACTCATGGCTCCTAATGGAGTTCACAACATCTGACCAACAGGAAATTTAGACATGTCCTTCTCTTGAATGAAAAAGATTTACTACCCTCTTTATTTATCCTTTTGATGCATTTATTTCTATTCTAATAACAAACTTCTGAATGTGATTCTTACCCCAAAGAATTTATACTCAAAGTGTAAGAAAAACTATACAGAAAATATGGGAAATCATTAACAAATATATTATAAAGTATAATGCATTCTTGTAGTCTGTGTAATGTGAAAAGTGGGTTTTTTTCTTAAGCTTTATGGCAAAGGAGAATTTAAATAAGAGCCTTGAAGACAGGTCATGATGTAGCTTTGTGGCTGTTTGCAAGATGTCTCTCCCAAGCCTGATCGAAGAACATATGCAGGTTCTTGTTCAAAAAGTTAATGAGGGAATGATGGCACCCAGCAGGAAGTAACTGCCTTGACAGGCAATGAAAGCTGATGCAGAAGGTAGGAAACTGGCCAAGCTTAACTTGAAAGACAAGGCAAGAAGCTTATCTTTGATGTATTTGAGAAAAAGCTGTCAGTGTGGAAAAAGAAAGATGAGAGGCAACTCAGGCTGGACAATAGAATCATAGAATAACTGGGGTTGGAAAGGACCTTAAGATCAACAAGTTCCAACCCCTGCCATTGGCAGGGACACCTCCCACTAGACCATGTCACCCAAGGCTCTGTCCAACCTGGCCTTGAACACCGCCAGGGATGGAGCATTCACAGCTTCCCT
>WYDI02016698.1:0-25261 GCA_009867235.2 Psittacus erithacus
AAGCTGTGGCTGCCCCATCCCTGGCACTGTTCAAGGCCAGGTTGGATGGGGCTTGGAGCAACCTGCTCTAGTGGAAGATGTCCCTGCCCATGGCAGGGGTTGGAACTGGATGAGCTTTAAGGTCCCTTCCAACCCAAACCAGTCTGTGATTCTGTAAGTTTCAGACAGTCCTTTTTCTCCATGCCCTTTCATCCTTCGCTCACTTAGGGTGTTACAATTGCCATCGTTCCTACTTGGTATTTGATGGAAATAATGGTTGATCTCATCTAATCAGGGAATGCACTTTTATCACAGAGCTTCCAGCCTGCAACTGAGCACCACTTGTTTGAAACATCTTGCAACGTCAGTAAGGTTTCATGTGCACATCCAACAGCATAATCATGGCCTGAATGTAAAACTTTTATGCTTTCTTAAGGGTATGTCCCTGGTGTGCGTAAATCAGTAGTCTTTATCTGTAAGGTTTATAAAAAACCAAAACTCAACTCAGTACTCAAAGCAGAGGAACATTTTGCTGTAACTAGCTTCAGAGAAAGTTAACATAGTTATAGTTTTTATTTTGACTCTATTTCTGAAGAGGTTTAATAAGTTGCTTTACTTGAATTAGCAATACAAAAAATCCCTGGAAATTTTATGTATGTGTTTAGCTGTGCATTGGAACTAGCACAAGGAAGCTTAGTTTTCAGTGGACATGATTCAAACTAGATCACAATGGTGTTCATGAAGCCCAGAATAAAATAGGGAGAAGGATAAAGTATAAAGAGGAAAACACAGTACAAGTTTTGGGGACTCAACCCATTAGCACAGTTCAACAGTACAAGACCCAGAAATGGAAAGAAAAAAGGAATGTGGAAAAGTGAGCCTGTAAAGAGCATTTAGCAGGGACGTGGGGGAACTGAAATTGGGGAATTTACATTGGGAAGAAGCTAGTAAAATACAATTCTGGAAAGCTTTCACTCCTAATAATCATTCATTGGCAATACCACAAGAGAAAGGATGTGCACTTGAATGTAAACAGTGTTCCTTACCCTCACCTCTGAGGTACAAACTGTAAATCTACTGAATGTAGAAGAGGCACTTGGAGTTGAAGCGATCCTGTGTGAGCAGGTTGTCTGCCCTGTCCCCCTTCCCAGTAAATCTGACAGGTCTCACCATCCTGCATCACTGTGAGAGGGGGAGCAGGTAGTTGGAAAAGGCACTCCATCAACAGGATGAGACACAGCATCACGCAGCAGCAAGAGACTAAACGCCAGGCTCTGCCATTTAATGGAGAGAGATAATGTTTGCTGTCTTCCTAAGGGAAATTTCCAGGGGGCTGATTGCAGCTGCTATGACAACAAGGGAGAGGATGTGATGTCACCCCACAACCCAAGCAACTGCTGTCACACTGTCCCAGCACACAGCTCCACTCGCTAGCTGGGAAGCCAGTAGAGACCTCATTAAGTGTATCTGTCAGTAATTACTACAACTTTCCCCATGCCACACTTCCAGCTTCGCACACAGCCACAGAGCACAGCTATTGATGTAATCACGAGGGTCGAGCTCCCAGGCCTTCGAATGTCAAGCCTGTAACTACTAGAAATCCATGATTTTAAGCAGGATTGTTAGGTACAGGCAGGAAGAAATGGGGAGCAAAATCACATTGGCATAATCTTGATGAAGTCTTAGAAGAAAGCCATGGAAAAGCTGCGTGATTTGCCTTCTTTATATACAGAGCAGCATTTAGCTTTAACCTACAGCAGCATTTGCTTTAACTTGAAAAGACTCTCCAGGGTAAATCCTTTGCTAATTTAAATCATTGCAGTTCTCCAAACTGCAGTGGGGTGATGCAGACTTAGCACCAGCCAGGATCCTGCTTCTTGGCTTGATTTGCACTAGTACACAAATAAGCGCAGGACACGTTCAGGAGATTTTTTGCTTTCTTATTCATGCTGAGCTACAGAACTTGGGAAAATGAGCTTGCATTTACACTACACCACGAAAACAGACCAATTAGTACAGCACAAGGGTTTAAAATAGAAGATCTGCAACAGAAATGCAAATCCCCAAAGGCAATTAGGTTTGAAAGCTCCTAGACTGTGGTCCTCACAGCAGCATAATAAGGCTTTTGAGGGTTTAGGCTGTTGGATGACATTAGTCCTCAAAGCTAGATTCAGAGATGATCGAGCACCAAAATCTGGACATATGTAAATCATCAACCTTAAAGTAAAATAATAATTACATGAAGCAATTGAAGGAATACTTCCTGACACTGGTGACAATGGTTTTATTCATTAACATCTCTCCTTACCCAGGGCTCTGGAAGTTGTTTTCCCATGTGTGGAACTCATCTGCAGAGAACAGGGACACCTATCCGCTCACATCAAAACATGCTGTGAAGGCTTTACTGTTTGCAGCTTGAGAAATAAACATCAAGAAGAGGAAGGAAAATAACACTTCTGATGTGACCCTGCCACAGGAACCTGCAATCTGAGGCTGATCCTTTGCGAGCTGGCAAAGAACCTGGTGTGCAGCCCTGCATGGTAACCTCTCACTCTTAACAGCACTGACAGATAACAGCCGCAAACACTCACTGTGTTTCTGGATACCAAGATACAGGCAGCAGAGCACAGCTGTGACCAGCAAGTAGCAATGATAAGGTAGACCATCCACAGAGGCAAACGGGCAGAGCTCCATGAAAACGTTGCCAGGCTTCTTGCCACATAAGAATTACCACTGCAGTCTTTCCAAAGTTCCTTTAACTCAGCTTACAGCAGTCCACACCTGCAGCACTGAAGATGTCAGTGCAATATCAAGACCATGTAGATACCACAGAAATCACCATCTCCACCCCTGTATAGAAGCAGCTACAGGTTAAATACCAGCAGCAGGTATTCCTGTTGCCCATCACCATGACAAAGACCATCTGCATCACACAAAGGGCCAGCTGGGTCTCTCACCCATAGGCATGCCAACTGTAAAGACTCCTCTCAGGTGTATTTTCAGGCAAAGCAGAGACACACCAGACTGGTTTGAGGCAAAAACAGAGCTTTGTAATAGAGAGAGCAGAAAAATCTCTCACTTTAGCACTTTGTCAGACAGGGTGCCCAGAGAAGCTGTGGCTGCTCCATCCCTGGAAGTGTTCAAGGCCTGTGGCAGGGGGTTGGAACTGGATGAGCTTTAAAGTCCATTCCAACCCAAGCCATACTATTATTCTATGATCGTTTCACAACCTATTTGCAGGCAGCTTTCTATAGGTGAATTTGCTGGGGATAAGAAAATGTTGGAAGAGAGTTTAATTTTTTCAGGTCTATTTTAACAACATCAGACTTCCTTAAATAACATTAAAAACATCTCATGTCCTATTACAAGCTTAGCATTTGTATTATGTTAATAAACATAAATTCCCCCATTGATAGACTTCAGATGACAGCATTCCACTGGTTACACAGAAATCATCAGTGCTTCCTACAAGCTCTTAGTGAGAAAATGTCAGTGAGGTCTATCAGAAAAGAGAGGGAGAGGAAAAACAGAAAAAAAGCAAAGTTTTGGAGCTTTAATTGTTGCAGTTTTTAGATCTTTTCTATTATAACAAAGAAAATTATAGGGTTTAGGTACTAAGACAAGGAGAACCTCCAGTCCACTGCAGGAGTGGTGGCTATGCAATCTCCTTCATCTTTCTGCACACTGTTCATGTGCAGGCAGACACCTCTCCCATCCCCACAAGCTGACTTACCCCACAGACAGATGTTTCTCTCCTTTGAATGAAGGCTACGAGTGACGGACAAGCAGAATCAGTGAGAGGTTTGTTAGCACCTATAATTACAGCGTGCTTTCAGCCAGGTTTTAGTAGTAGTAGTAGTAGTATTACAAGCAAGTTAAGGGCAGAATCAAAGAAAACTCCGCTCCAATGAAAACGCACTGTGTATGGGCCTGTGGGTATCTTCCGCTGAAAACTGCCTCTTTTGTGGACTGCAAAGGTACCATTGCCTTCAGATAAATGACAAACTCCAATAAGGCTGAAAATTGATACACAAGAGCAAAACAGTTGACTGAGTTGTTATAATGTACACAGTTCTCTGGCCAAACACGATACGAAAAAGGAAATTGTTCTTATTTCTCTATTTTCTTTCTGGAATAATCCCATTCTTGTCTATTCCACACCTATGGACAGCCTTTCAAGAGAGAATAATAGAAAATCCAGAGCAGCATTTTCTTTATGTTAAGCACATGACACAGAGCTAACGGTATTTTTCCTTATCCCAATAAATCTGAGTTCAACATTTAACTAGCTTCCTATCTTCCAGACCAACACAGCACATGCACCTCCTCAAGCAACATTTTCTTTGACCGCAACACAGGAGGAGGTTCTGAAGTGATCTGTCAGAGGGACCAGCAGGAACTACTTTGGCTGTTGTACCTGTGCCATCGAAAGGGACATTGAAATCAGTTTCAAGTACTGAACTGCAACAATAAGCTCACACTTTTAAAGTATCATTTCAAAATAGGGTCCAAAAGCATCACCAAGCAAAACTCGGAGCACCCATAAATAACTGGAGGGAGAGACATGCACAATGGAGATAGTGTCGTCTCAAAGAAACTTTCCTGAAAGGCTTAGAATCAACCGCTGTGAGCTAATCTAAGTGTTCCAGCACCACATCCCTCCTCTCCAGCACCACCTGAGTTACAGCAGAACTCCCCATCACTTCATCTCATTCTAACCTATAAACATAATCTATTAGATACACTGGACGGGACAAAACAGTGTTACCAGGTGCTTCTGGATATGAAAAGCAGAGAGTGGGAGCTTTAATGAAGTTAGCTCTTAGTCATAGGAGGGTGATAAATGCAGACAGAAAATATCCTTTCGTTACTGTCTGTGTTTACCATTTTCCCAGGTTTAACGACAGAGAATGTTTCTGTCTTGCACCGTCAGTCAATTACAGCAGCAAAGTCACACAGTGACATGCTGGCATTTTGATTTAATAGCCTTTCCTTTGCACAGGAGTGATGAGACAAGGCACAGGATAGGGAAAAAAGAAAATAGGCCTTAATTCTTCATTTCTTTTCCTTTAAACTCAGCTGCTGCTCTGATCTGTTTCAGTGAAGGAAAATTTAGCCAAAGTTAAACAAGAGCTCAAATACAGGAACTTGTGTATACAAACCTTCATGGACTCTGAAATTCAGTGGCATAGCCCATGGCAAATAAGATCATGAAGCCTTCATCTGAGCAAACTAAATTGCATGATACCTGTCTTAAACAGTCCCAACTAAATGGCTCACACTGTGGCTCCACTATAGTCCCTTTACATCATGCTACCAGTGCAAAAAGTCCATAAAACCAGAATATCCCAAACCACAGGGAAATCCGCAGTGAGCATAGGGCAGCATAGCTCAGTCCTCAAGAGGGTATCTGTCAAAAGGGTCGTATCTGGAGGAAGAGGATTTACAACTACCTTGTTTCTTCATACACCAGAAAGCTATTGAGCATCAGCATACATTTATTTGTATTTCTGGTATGGCATACCCCTTTCTTCTGCAGGGATGTGAAGCCCTTGGGAACTGTGGGGTTCCCACAGCTCTCCTGTCCCATCACCAGTGCTGTAAGCAGCCAAGGTGAAAATCAGAGCAGTAGAGAAGCTGCTTGATGTTGCACTGCTGTGCAAATGGATGCTGACCATCTCCAGAGACTGGAGGCTATCTAACTGCATGCAGCCAGCAAAGAGCTCTTGCACCAGCCTCTCTCCATGCCCATATAATTTCATGTTTGATGTTAGGCCCATTAAAATTTTCATTAAGTCTTATTGTAAGCTATCTGCAAGAGGAAATGGCCTCAAGCTGCACCAGGGGAGGTTTAGATGGAGATGAGGAACAATTCCTTCCCCAAAGGATGTTCAGGCATTGGAACAGGCTGCCCAGGGCAGCAGTGGAGTCACTGTTCCTGTAAAAGTGTTCACACACCGTGTAGATGAGGTCCTCAGTGTCATGGGTTGGTGGTGGCCTTGGCAGTGCTGGGGAACGGTTGGACTTGGTGATCCTAAAGGTCTTTTCCAACCCAGTTAATCCTGTGATTTGTTAGAACACTGTGAAGATCATCCTTTCTTAGCACTTAGTATATACGGGTGAATCAATGCAAATTATTTTTTCATAGAGTGATGGGATCATTTAGGTTGGAAAAGATCGTTAAGATCACTGAGTCCAGCCGCAAACCTAACACTGCCAAATCACTTCTTACAGCCAAGTCCACTGTAGGAAGTGATGGGATAACCAAACATCCTTCTCCAGGTGTTCTCCACAGTGCAGCTGGAGGTAATGACAGTGAAGGTAAGAGTTATAACTTTTGCCATGCTTCCCTTCTAGCAATGCAGACATTTCATCACAGACCTACCCAGACTCCCATGTGTTGCTCCCACCTACGCTGGCACTAGCTCTGGCTGGAGCAAAGCTGGACAACAATTTGCAAGTGCTGCACGCTGACAGCTAAGCTTCATTTTGTGCCCAGATGGAAACTCAATTCTCTCCAATTAATATTACTCAGTTCTAAAGGGTATCAGCCTTCTCTCCCAGCTGACACTGCAACAGCAGATGAAGCAGCTCAGCATTTCACAAGAACTTCTAAAAATCTGCAGTATCCCAAAACTAGAAACTGACACAGAAGTCTTCATCTAATGGAATGTTTAAGCCCATTCCTGACACACTAATGTTGCTGTGAGATCTTCTGGATACATTCATTTTCTTTGGTATAAAGATTAACGAATCTTTTAACGACCTTTGAGCTCACAGCCGAGAACCCCCCTGTGTGCTGGCGGCATCCCCAGGGTGTGAGCAGCAGGTTGAGGAGGGGATGCTCCCCCTCTACTGTGCTCTGGGGAAACCCCCCCTGCAGTCCTGATCCAGCTCTGGGGCAACAGCACAAAAGGGACTTGGAGCTGTTGGAGCGAGTCCAGAGGAGGCCATGGAGATGCTGCGAGGGCTGGAGCAGCTCTGCTCTGGAGCCAGGCTGAGAGAGCTGGGCTGGTTCAGCCGGGAGAAGAGAAGGCTCCTTAAGGGGAGACCCTTAGAGCAGCTCCAGTGCCTAAGAAGGCTACAAGAAACCTGGAGAGGGGCTTTGGAGAAGGGCCTGTAGGGACAGACAAGGGGGAATGGCTTTAACCTGAGCAACCTGGTCTAGTGAAAGGTGTCCCTGCCCATGGCAGGGGGTTGAAACTGGATGAGCTTTAAGGTCCCTTTGAACCCAAACCAGGCTGGGATTCTAAATACATGAATCATTCAGGTCTGTCTGCCACATGGTGCTGGTAATACTAGACAGCGTGTTTACGAAGTTCCCACTGTTATGTGAGTCAATCCAATGCACACTTGGCCCAATAAAAAATAAATGTTATATAATGCACACATCACAGAATCAATACACTGGTTGTGTGCACCAAATAGAAGAAAATAGCACAGGAACTCCTATGCAACAACTGTCCTGAGAAGCAGAAAAAGCTGCAATTCTAAACCCGAGTCATTTCAGCCAGAATTGGTCTGGTTGTTTTGGGAGCACAAATAGCAATCAAGGCAGCAGAGCAACAGATACAGCAGCCCTGTTGGCTTACCCATGAACAAAACCAATCTGCATCTTCAGATTATGTGTGTGAAAAGGGAGATATCTGTCTTCCAGACTGACACCAACTGATGAAACAACACTATTAGTAATGGTGATTAGAGGGGGGAAGATTAAATAAGGGAGTTCAGAAGTGAGCATGTTGCAACTTAACCTGTAGAACTACTACCTTCCCATTAGAGAAAGACATTTGAAAAGTTGCATGTGCTGGTAGTTTCACCTTTCCAATGCCATATGCACAGGCACAGGTGAGTACATGAAGGTAAGTTAAACATACATTTCCACCTCCAGTTTTTTTCCAGCAAGTTTAACGTGTGCATGATGTGAATGACTGCAAAACAAGTTTTCCGTAAAGCAGAGGAATAAACAGGTACCTCCTCCCACATCAATAAAGAGCTTGTATCCACCACTATTAGATGAAATTGTGACCCCGTCACGTCAGTACAAATCAGGGAAGACTTTTCTGATTTCACACTGCTAGAAAGCAGAATCTCTGTCACCTTAAAGGTATCCAAGGGGAATTGGTATCGATTGATTATTACAAGTTATCATGTTTTAACTTGGATCTCACCTAAACATTAGAATAGGACGCAAGCTTTCTCTGTTTCCAACATCTACAGGATTTACATAACGTAGCCTCGCCAGATACACAGTTTTAGTAGAGCTGCCTGCTCAGGGAATCACTCTTGCACAGCAAGTCTCCCGGACAGACACGGAGACAGATACCTGTGGCTTTGAGAAGCCTCACTTTTCCCTAAGCCACTGAATACAAACTGCACCCTTCAAGCCTCTACAACCAACTAAAATGCCTGCTCTCCCTGTGCACCTTTCCCTGCCCCGGCAATATTGCTTTCTGTGTTTGAGAGACAGCAAGCGCTGTTACATACATCTTTACGCAAGCTGAGAAACGGCAAAAGGTTACAGTATTTGGAAACACTGGCTAAGTAAACAAAGCAATATTGGAAACAAAGCAAAGGCTCCCAAGGGTTATGTTCCAGGCTCATCGGAAGGAAACATAGCTAGCGAGTTGGAAACCTGCAAGCCGGAGAGCCAGGCTTTCCTGAGATAAGGTTCCAAAACAAAAAGTTCTCAGTGAACTCCTGCCAAAACCCAGCACAGAGGTTTAGAGCGGCTGCGTATCAAAGGCAAGTTTCTTAGGCAGAGGAAAACAGAGAAGGCAGAACGGGAAAGCAACCCAGACAAAAGTTGCAGAGCATCTGTATATTTTAAAGGCAGACATTGACAAAATGCAGCTGTCAACAGCTGGCTTTTACCTGCACTTACTGGAACTGCAAAGGAAGAGAGGAAAGGAGAAGAGAGACAAACGAGGTAACACAGAGGGATGAGATCAGGCTCACCGATTGTAAAGCTATAGCCATCGATGCTGAAAGTGGCACTCCGGCATTTTTTAAATCCTTCCTTTCTGCTGCTTGGCTCTGTCATGATCCTGCCAGCTTGTACTCGCAGCAGCAGCCTTCCTTTCCCCTCGGGGAAGCAGAGCGCCGGAGCTCACTCTAAGCTGCCCCTGCCTGTGTGCCTGTGACAGCACGCACACCCAGCCTCACACATCTCCCGGCGCGGGCAGCCGAATCCAGGAGGCACGCACCCAGCAGCTTTCTCCTCCCCCAAACACTCTGGCTGGCATGCTACCGACGTGCCTACTCACAGTTTAACAACTGCTCTGGGGCTCCGGTAGCTAAAGCAGCAGTCAAGCAGTGCAAGCCTACCAAGTCAATAAGCCAGCTGTAGCTGTTACAGCTCTAGGTAGGAGTTAGCACACAATTAAAAGAAGATGAAGAGGTTGATTTCCCTGTGATCTACCCACTGATGCTATGGGTATTCCCTGCTGTATTGCAGCCCCTGCTTCTGTGGCTCCCCTTGCTCGTGGGGATTTCTGACATGCCGCAAACTGTGCTCAGATTTCAGCCCTTCAGATCTATGTGCGATATACTGAATCAACCCAAGACTACAGCACACCATCAGTCATCTAGGGGCTTGGAGCTACCTGCTCCAGTGGAAGGTGTCCCTGGCCATGGCAGGGGGTTGGAACTGGATGAGCTTTAAGGTCCCTTCCAACACAAACCAGTCTGGGATTCTGTGATCTACTACTTATACTAACAGGTAGCCTATAGAAACTGGCAGCAGAACATGAGAGATTATCAGTGAGTGGGAATGTAAGTGGCTGGGGGAAAACAACAAAAGTAATTTACCAGCAACAATGATAAACAGAACAAAATGTACAGACACACACATCTGAGCTCTTCATCCTCCTGCTGGTTCACCACACCGTTTGTAAACTCCTCTCTGCAGTTTTGCTACCCAATGATGTATAAAAAATGTGATTCAGAGGGCTTGCAGCAATCTGCTGAAAAAAGGCAGGCGAATCATCCCTATCCTATGAACAGGCAAAATTTAGAGCCTAGGCTGGGAAAGTTTTCACAGAAGGCTAACAGTAAGCCAAGGTTTATAAATAGCTATCCAAGAAAACACTGTCAATCTCTTCATGATCTCAGTTCACATAAGTCTGTGCAATCCTTTTCTTTTCCCTGTAATGTGTGTTATTACAGAAAGATGCCCCTAAAGCGCTCAGGTTTTCAGGTTCCCAAGCATAAAAGTAAATTCCAGGTAAATTCAGCAGGTTTTGCATTGTTCTGGGTGGAAACCACATGGAGACACTGAGTTTCAGGAAGGCTGATATGAAAATTATAGCCAAGACTGCTAAAAGCTTGCCCAACACACCCCAAAAGGTTGACAAAATATCAGCAAACCTGGCCTGTGTTTAAGACACAAACCTCAGCCCTACCTCGGTTTCTCAACAAAAGCTGAAGTTAGAACTGTTGCACTTTTTAAATCCCCTCTCTTCAAAGGATGGGAGTCATTGAACTTCAGTGGTTAACTTAAACTCCGCTTGGTTCTATCCCAGTAAAGAGCCTCAGTAAATAGACCTTTTTGGTTAACAATTCTTTTAATGATTCAGATGCTTGATAGCACAAGGCAGGTTCATTAAGAAAAAGCTGTTAGCAGTGAGGCTTTGTTTGTTGGCTTTCTTACAGGAAGGAGGATCTGGTTCTCCACATTTCTCAGCCCTTCAGGACTGAAATAATAACAGCATTTCCATCACTTGCACCTGCAGTAATTTTTGACCTCAAAGTTGGGCACAGCTCAGGGAATTGAAAAAGTTGCTGTTACAAAGGCAGCCAATGCAAGGAAGAGTTCTTAAGCAGTTTACTGGAGTCCACCGTGCAGCTGCCTCTCCTAAATGAGGTAGAAAAACAGCGCGAGTATAAAGTGTTTTGAAGGAATCATTTTCTCTGTCACTGGTTATGTAGGTCACATAAGCACTAATGCTCTGCCTAAGAAAGCAAAAGCATAGAGAGTTACTCACACTGTAACTAGAAAGCACAAAGTGAAATGTTACAGAATCTCAGGCTGGTTTGAGTTGGAATAGAGCTTAAAGCTCATCCAGTTACAGCCCCCTGCCATGGGCAGGGGCACCTTCCACTAGAGCAGCTTGCTCCAAGCCCCATCCAGCCTGGCCTTGAACACTGCCAGGGATGGGGCAGGGGCAGCTGCAGCTTCTCTGGGCACCCTGTGCCAGCGCCTCAGCATCCTCACAGGAAAGAACTTGTGCCTAAGAGCTCATCTCAGTCTCCCCTCTGTCAGGGTAAAGCCATTCCCCTTGTCCTGTCCTTACAGGCCCCTGTCCAAAGCCCCTCCCCAGGTTTCTTGCAGGCCCCTTTAGGTATTGGACTATTAAAAGGTTTCCCTTATCTAAAGGAAAGGTAGACATAGGAACCATCAGCGTTTTGCTTGTTTTGTTTGGGGGGGTTTTTTAATTCATTTATTTGATGATGGCATTTTTTTCCCTTAGGCCATAGAGCACTGATTCTCAAATTAAAATAGTGGAAAGATACCAGTGATGATCATGAAGCTTCAATCAAGTCTTAGTCCAGAAGGAACTTTCTTCCAAAACAGACAGGGAGACACAATCTCACATACTCCCTGGCTCAGACCGTGTACTTGTGTAGGAATCAGGAGAGTTGTACTGGCATTTCTCATCTCAGGAGAGTATCCACATCACCAAGCTATTGATCTCCTTCACTGAGGCTTCAGCCACCTTGTACAGACCACCAGAGAGAACATGACCCAGCCATTCAGCAGCTGCTCACACCTGAGTTACCTTGCAATGAGATCTCTTACAAGCTCTACCTAATACTAACTCAAATAACTGCTATAATTTGATAAGCTTATTGAGGTCAAAGTGAGCAATTGCCCCCCGGCAGAGTAAAGCCAGTCACTCAGCAGGGAGAAGGAACCAAAGAAGGATAGAAGCTGGATCTGCTGCATCCCTGAAGAGGGCCCTCAATGGGCTGGCTGCAGCAGGATGCTCTTTTCCTTCAAAACTCACCTCAGGGTGGGAAGAGAAAGGTTTTGACCTACAAGTCTTTTGAGAAGGAAAGAATTTCCTCCCAGCTCTAGTAAAAATTGAAGCCAGCTGCTCAAAGAACTACCAAATCCTATCAGTAACTCGAGACCTGATCCTATCTGATTTCTTGCTTTTTGCTGCTCAGCTCTTGGCCTCGTTTCAGGTCTGCCATTTACATTCTGCTTTCCCAAACAATCCCTACAGATTCACTCCGGGTACAGTACGTTTTCTACCTTCCACTGCCAGGCGGTACCAGTAGGAATTGTCAGGCAGTCCTTGTGGCTGCAGCTCAGGGCTGTGTGGAGCAATCCATGTCCGTCATTTGTAAACCACCTAGGGATTCTTTGAGATGAAAAGCACAGTGTGAATTGAAAACATTTATTATTATTGCTGTAAACAGACCAGGGTATCCATGGCAACATTTAATTTGTCCACATATAAAACAGCAATTACTTTAATATTTTCCCTTTACTTTTCAACGTGTAGAAGAGTTTGCATGTTTTCGGGAAGTCTGTTTTAACCAAAGAGCATATCCAAATTCAACCAAATATCCATCCAATCTGACATCCTCCAACACACATGCTGAAGGAAGTTGGGAAAATACAGTCACCTATAACAAACAAATATGCACCACTATCTTCCTGCCCTTAGGCAGCCTGTTTCTACCCTGCAGTATAAAAAGGCATATTATTTATGTACGTTTGTCTCAGGAAAGCTGAAAGACTTTCACATCCAAATACTTTCCCAAGCATAAACCTTGAAAAATGAATTGAATGGAGAAATGCTTCTACGTATCCGCTCAAAGACATGACTTGTTATTCCAGTCCTATATCCCCTGGCTCTTGTAGCGTGAGAATGGGAAAATAAAAGCATTAAGTAAAATCCTAGCTCCATGGAAGTCAAGGACAAACCCCACCCTGGCTTCAGCAGGGCTGGAGCTCTATCCTCCTGGGTTTCCATCCTTTTATTCCTGTTGACTCAGTTTCTAACACAAGCATGTTTCATAGAAGCAGTGATGAATTTAGACCTCGGGCATTCATTTGCTTTCGTAGTGCCTGTCACTAAGTGAGTGGAATTAGAATCTGTCCATTTTTCTCTTTTCAAAAATGCTTCAGTTATCCTGAATCAACTGGCAACTTGACTTTGAAAATGCAGTCCTACAGGGTCAGACCAAAGGTCCACTGAACCCAATGTCCTGTATCCAGCTATGTATCACATCCCCATCATTGCACAAAACCAGATGCTAAAAAATGAATATGATGGTAGAAATGATCAAGAACAAGGCAGGCTGTGGTCATACAAGATATCCAACCACCACCAGCTTGGCCACTTCCCAAGACAGCTGTGTGTTCTGTATATTCATAAACAGGCAAAGTTTTCTATTCAATCAGCTTAAACCATTAGCACCCTCATCATCCATTGGCAGGGAGTTCCCCAGCTTAACTAATCATTGCATGAAGACTTCTTGCTTTTGTTTGCTTTGAACATTTCTTCTCACTACGGGGTTCCTCTGTAGCCTAATGCTCCCTTTGATACCAATATCTATTCTGAAGCCTTCTGGCTATGAATCCAAAGGTGAGGAACAGTTATGTGATTCACAGAATGGACTGGGTTAGAAAGAACCTTAAGATCATTTAGTTCCAACCCCTCTGTAACAGGCAGGGGCACCTCACCCTAGACCATGTCACCCGAGGCTCTGTCCAACCTGGCCTTGAACACTGCTAGGGATGGGGCATTCACCACTTCTCTGGGCAACCCATTCCAGTGCCTCCTCACCCTAACTTGCCAGAGGATTCCACAGCATGCAGGATTTACAGTGGTCACGATCCCTCAGACTGTGGGTTCTGGTAAGACTGGACCACGGAAGCACAGGGCAGGTCCTGCCTTTGAAAACATCATTTGGAGCACCTTATTTTCCACAAACTTCAACTGAATCAATTTTATAAGCAGATATTTTTCAGAGCAGTTTTAGAAGGCTCTTCTCATCACTGGTATTGATGTTACTTGAAGACATTTAATATCCCAAAGAAGAGCTCAGCACTTTTCAAGACTGGGCACGATGCACCAAGAATTAATAAGCCTTTAAGAAAACATCTTCTAGCTTCAGAGAAGAAATTAAGCTGAACGCCCCCAAGGTGCCTGCTATGTTTCCCACAAGCAACAATGCAGTCGAGTACTGCAGGTTGTTTCTGGAGAGGAGGCATTCTTCCCTGAAAGCTTCTCTGTTTTACTGTTTCCTAGAAGTACTCCATCTGCATGTTATGATGCTTTTATCAGCCATCGTCAGTGTCAGGAATATCCACAACATTTAAGTTATTTTTAGGCGTGACAGCCAGAAGGCAGTATGACTTTTTAATGTTTGGCTGTTCTGATGCTTTCTGCTTGCTTCAAGCTTTACCATTTTCTCCCTTACCAAATGCTGACAGAAGGAACAGTCTCTGGTGTGCTGGAGAATTGTCTTGGTTTATGCTGCATTTCACAATATACACTCATTTGGTGTTATTTAAAGCAGCCCCAACGATGAATCAGAGCTCCTAAAACCCAAATCATTCACTGGAGAAGCTCTTTCTCTCCTTGGAGGATCAAAAGAGCCCAAGGCATCTAAACTCTGGAAGAGGTAGCTTAGTGAGTAGACTAAAGTTGAGCAGCAGGATCTTTGGCTATAGCTTACACATCCTTCAGATTGCTTGTGGACAGGAACATGGTAAATCATAGAATCATACAACAGTTTAGGTTGGAAGGGATCTTAAAGCTCATCCAGTTCCAACCCCTGCCACGGGCAGTGACACCTTTCCCCTTGTCCTGTCCCTACAGGCCCTTGTCCAAAGCCCCTCACCAGGTTTCTTGTAGCTCCTTTAGGCACTGGAGCTGCTCTAAGGTCTCCCCTTAAGGAGCCTTCTCTTCTCCCGGCTGAACCAGCCCAGCTTTCTCAGCCTGGCTCCAGAGCAGAGCTGCTCCAGCCCTCACAGCATCTTTGTGGTCTCTTCTGAACTCAATCCTCTTCCAGCTAGACACAATCCATGCACAATAGTGAGGTCCACCTTTTGTGATGTGTCATACAATACTAACAAGATATCATATAGCTTTCCAGTGCAACCTGTGATCGGGCAAAACTAAGTGGTGAAGGAGCATCTGGTCTGGATATTTGCAAAGTTAACTGATGGGAAAGAGGCTATAGCAGGAAAGGAGAAAGTGAAGGCTTTGGGAGATCCCTGTAAATACACCTACCCCCCTTCATTTCCTTTACACACAAACTTGTAGTTCCTAGCACCATGAAAGCCAAAAGCATCCCTGCCTCTGGGTGTAGTTCCACTTTCTAAATGAGATTTTTCTCCTTGTTTGTTTGTGGGTTTTTAAACAAATAATAGAATTTCAACAGAAAAACATTTTTAATGCTCCAATTCCACAGTGCTGCTGATCAGATTTTGTTTGTCTTTACATTTTAATTTGATTTTTTGCTCTCATTTTGCACACTACTGAAGTATGATTCTCCAGTGTAATGCGATTCTCTGTATTACAGCAGCAGTTCTTGAAAGCAATTCAACCAAAATCAGCGCCAAGAAAAATTATACCATTAGACAACCAGCTAAAGCTTTGGGCTACCACATTAAAAAACAGATTGCAGAAGAATTAATGCTACAGGATTGTGCTATATACATGTGATGATGACAGAATTCTGCTTCTAATAGCATTCCTGGGACTATCCCACAATTAAAGTAACACTGATTTTCCTTTCTGTCTTGTCAGAGACATTTCTGATCCTCGCGGCACTTGTACTATAATTCACTTTGTTGGTGGATTTTCCTTCATTCCTTCCCACTACCCCTCTTGGAAAGTCACCACATGGCAGAACAGCAGTGACCAGTTAGTGCCTGCATCCAAATCACTGCATGCCTGGCAGGCATTGTCCTCCTTGATGATTTGGGCTGTGGCCAGTCACATCATGAAAGCCACTATTTTGCTTTGCATGTCACTCATTATACAACTAGTGGGTTTCCTCCTGTTGGAGTTCTGTCTCCTCCTCTCTGGCCTCTTCTACAAAGTTAGTTTTAAATAATAAAGACATTTCGTTGTGCTCAAGGAACCCACAGACATGCTTTATCTACGATGTGAATGAAAATCTTGAGGGCATGCTACAGGAGACAGAGCAAGGAAGTAGATTTTGTGATGGTGCAACTTCGCCAGACTCAACAAAGCTGCCCTAACTCTTAAGATCAAGATCTGCTCCTTCCCCTCCAGCCTGAAGGGGATATTTGGCTGCTTGAACAGCTTCTTATCAGCCAATGTCCTGCATGCCAGGCTCCTCGTATCAATGTTTGGCTTTTAGCATACCACTGGTTCCACATGGTAACAGCAGATTAACTATGTGCCCTCCCAAAGGAGTTGAGGGCATTGCTTTTCCCTATTTTTATATAAGCTGTCTATATACTTGCTTTTACTTGCATTGTAACCATATGTTACTTCTGCCTAGATTTTATACTTCGTTCTTCCCAGACCACAATTTGAATTCAAGTGTTGGAGTTATCATGACAGCTGAATTCTTCAAATCACCTAAAAAAAGGCTAAAAAGCACCAGGTATAAATGACAACCTAGCAATGACAACCTAAGGGAGTGCTCCAGCTTCTCCTGCTTCAATTGTACCAACACGAGTGAGCAAAACAGGTAACAACTCCAACTCCTCTTAGCAGGTATCCGGAAACAAACTGCCTACTACAGCCGCACAGTTCTTAGACACAAGGTTTTTTGGCTGGATCAAAGCGTCCTTGATGCTACATGAACACAGACGGCATCCTGTTTGCAGAACTGGTTGTTTTCCTTGTTGATACAGATACACTTGAATAAATGGAAATTAAGCCTCAGAAGGGTGGTTTGAAACGTACACACAACACACACCCCCGCAGGAGCACACACACAAACACCTTTTCATACCATATACAATACATCAGTGATTGTTCTACCCTATCTCCTGGGAGAAGGGCAGCACAAAGCTGCCTTGTCACAGAATTAAATCAGGAAATTCTACCTCTGAAAGAGAAGGGGGGAGGAGAAGGGGTTTCCACAGGGAATAAGAGACAGGTACCAGACCTATCATCACTATGTGCATAGTAGATTTACTTAAATTTCAAAACTAACCAATTCTATTGCTCTGATCAAAGTGCTGAATTGTTAAAAACTAGGTTCCCATGATGAATACTTTAATCATAAGCATACTCAAGCTAATGAAGAGAAACTTCCTTTGAATTATATACAGTGTAAGTTAATATTTTATTGTTTATCAGAAGTCAGAGATTCAACAAGCACCTTTTTCATGGTTAGAATTCCATTGTTGTCAAGGTCTATGATGCTTCTGAGTTTTCCATTTCTCTTATTGCTTTAATCTGATTTTTAATTATAAAGTAAGTGCACTGAGAGTTACCAGCTAGAAAGTGTTTTCATATATAAACACACATCTTCCTAAAAGTCTGAAGCACCAAAACTAGTTCTAATATGTCATATACTATTTTAAGTATGAGAGACCCAACACAATATTCTATTTGGCTGCCATCTGCCCTTTACTTCCTACTAACTTAATTTGGCCTAAACCTTTGTACTGCAACAGGCAGCTTTCATCCCGGGACACTGAGCTGGTAGCACACTGCCTTTGCTTTCTACACTTCCTATTTCTTGCAAATCCTTCCATTTGAATTCCAGCCTTTTGAAAAGCAGGCCTTCAGGCTAAGCTCAGTGGGCAGACACACTCTATAATCAAGGAATAAACATAGGTACCTATAGAGATGGGGTTGTTCCACGCCATTTTAGTTAGAATACAGGGAGAGCCCAGCTGACTAGCTTGTGTGTTTGCCTAAAAATTGGATCTCTGGCCATAGAGGAGCTGAATCCTGCCCCAAATCATTAACTACCAGGAGAGACAGAAGTAATTTATTCACTTGCAGGTTGGAAATAGTAAGCACTGCTCTGCTGACTCCTTCAGGATTGCTGCCCCAGTGACCTAGTAGGAGCGTGAGGTGGTCCATGGCCACATAGCAAGGGCCCTCCCCTGGTATCTTGCCCATCTCAAATCTGGCAATGTCAAGTTAAGCAGACAGCTTCCCCCAGAACCCTACTTCCTATGTGAGTCTTGTTCCCAGCTCACTCAAAAGGGTCAAAAGTAGAAAAGGTATTGCCTGAAAACCACCCAAACCCATCAAATACTTTCAGCCATGCAGACTGTTCTCAGAGTTCGGACAAATCAACAGTGGAAACACTAGAAGAGGTCATTGGCTGTCTACAGTACCATGCAGATACCAAGGTGCTGCTGAACAGAACCACGACCCCTGAGATTGTCACTACAATACTGTTCACATAAGAGAAACATTTACCAACATGCAGCCAAGCCATCAGATAACCTGTACACATGCCCAATTCTGATAACCTAAATGACTTCAGAAGGAGAGACAAAGGGAACCAGACTTGTGGATGGGCAAAGAAACAAACATCTGGGGCTGCAGAGGCAGCAGTGTGTCAGGAGCAGTGTTTCTTCATTTTACCTACACACACAAAACATGGTGGTATGAGTAGAGTTTGGGGCAGTGAAGCAAGGAAGCAATTTCAGTGCTAAAAGTACCTAGAACACATAACTGCACAGTAAATGAGACTACTTTAGGTCCTGCACCAGTAGGAGTAGTGAAAGGTGGAAATTCCCAAGGAAGCAGATGCCTCTTGACATTGCATGGGATGCTGAAAAAATGAACAGGCAAGCAAGGAAACAGGAGATGGTCCTCACTAATCTCACCCAAGAGAAAAATCCTTTCTGACCCCCAGCTCTGGGTATGGGTTTAACACAAAAGGCGGAGCAGCAGAGAGGCTTTTCCATTATCCTTCAGAAACTCTTCTTTTAGTTTAATTGCACCTGTGTTTACAGCAAGCATCCACAAAAAACCTCTTAAGAAAAGTAGAATTCATAGTAACTAAATAGCATTTCAGAGAGCTGACACACGAGGCAGCTACCCTTGGTGATTAGGGAGATTTTTGTGTTGTTATGCTAATAGAAGTACTTGGCACATATTATTGCTGATTACAAGACTTTGGAGCACTCTCTTTCAATAGTCCCTGCCTGATAGCACAATGCCAATACCAAGTGCTCACACAGAGCCAGCAGACTATGAAAAATAATGCAGGAAGAAATTAGTTTCCTTTAGATTCATGCAGCCTTTGTACACCTTTGGCAGAGCAGGCAATTTGGGGCAGAAAAGAGCTGTTTAAAACCTCTCTGTATGAAAGGGCGTATTTATTTCATATTTATAATTACAGTACATAACTACAGACATTTCAAGAGAACAATGTGCAACAGGCCACCAAGACTGGCAAAGGAGGGAAGACTTGAAATATTCAATTGCGAATCATTAACAGTCAGACATGAATACAAGGATTTATTTAACTTTCAACCTAATGTAAAATGCAAGTCACCTTGCACAGACAGGAAGCAGGGGGGATGCAGGCTGACTATGAGATAATGCAAGAAGGACGCAGGACCATCTCCTTTCAGCAGTAGAAGGCTGGAAGATCCCATCAGCTGATCCAACTGCATCCTTACCTAAATCAGTTTTGCATTCACATCATAGCTTTGGAATGTCTTCCCTATATAAAAACTTCTGAAGGCTAATCCACTCAGATCTCTGCTGTCCTTGCAAAGAAAGCCCAAAAATGCCCATGGCACAGCCTTGTGCCTGAAGCCAGGCTCCTGCTGGCACCTTAAACTCAAAGGTCTATGATACCTTGATACCTTGCTGCGTATCTCATTACACCTTGGGGCTGGAGCATCAGACCTGAGCCACCTCTAGGAGCTCTCAGCTAAGAGACAGAATAATTAACATTGCTCATCATAATTAATCAACTTGAATGTCTCTAACAAGGCCAGAATTTAGTAATCAGATGATAAATGCATTTTCCATTTACCATTGTAAAACCCAGCAAGGCTTGTCTTCCTCAGGGGGGAAAATCATTTGAAGCTGCAAAGAATTCAGCTTTAGCAAGCTCAAAGGACTGCCTCCTCCCACAGCTCATGAGAGAACAGAGGCCTGATGAAGTTACAGAGCACAAGGACTCCATGGGCACTAAAGGGTCTTAACAGCTCCAACCAGCCTCGCCTGGGACCTTTCCCTACACCCTGTGCCCAGAACCCAAGCCTGAGCTTTGTTTTAGGTGGCCCAGCTCTGCTCCTACCTCTTGGAGGAGCCTCAGCCCTCCACTATATAGGTAGCTCATGTGTGGATACTCCAGTTCATCTCCAGCCCTGATTCCCAGATGGACCTGGGACCTCTGCTGCAGCCTTCTCTCCAGCTGCATCCTCTGCTGGAGCTGACCCTGGACCAGGCTCATCTCCTCACTCATTACCAGCCCCTGGTTTTTCCCACTCAGTTCAGACCCCAGCAGGACAGCACCCATGGGTGAGCCATGTGCCAGGGTCACCCACAGCTCCTGCTTTGCCTGCTCTGAGGGAGCAGCCAGCCAGCAGCAAGCACATACGCTGTAAAGATAATAAATGTGAAAGGCCAGTGCTTGAGCTCTTTCAAGGTAGAAAGAAGAGGAAGGAACACACCTCCTTTTCAGTAAATCCACTTTCCTCCCAGTCCAAATGACCCTACTAATGCCATAGCTGCACTTTCTTTTCACAGTAATTATCATACTGGTCATGCCATCAGACCTGTCAAGGGAAAGGCCTGAGCCAATTAGGCTTAGAGCTAGCACAGGACATGAGACTCCAAAGAGGTTCAACCCACCTCAGCTTTTCCTGTGGTCTTTTCCCCTCTTCTTACAAGAGACTAAAAGGTTGTGCAGGCAGAAAGATAAAACCCAAACCACTCTTTGTAAAGCTCAGGTGAACTTTTGCAATTGCCAAGAATGAACTTGTTGCCTTCATGAGTAAAAAACTTCTGGGTCCACTATTTAGGGAGACAGTAACAAACCAATAAAGAAACCTTTTCATAACAGTAAACAAGCCTTTAAAAGTAATAAACACATAAACCGCATAGGTCCCAGCAGCATCAGTTTTGAACCTCTTTGGATCCAAGTACACACAAAAGTGCAGGTAAATATAAGAGATTTCTGTTAATGGATTAACCAGTGTTAAGGCAGGAATGTTGGGGTCACTCCCCATTTTCCTCCTGCATTCACAAAACCCTTCTGCTTTGGGACTTGCTAAAATACCTTTAGTCACAAAACTATGCTTTTGGACAAAGAAACACTGACTCTAACTACTCTAATTGTTATAACATGAAGCCATAGTCTGAGTTAAGTAAATAGTATGTGAAAGAAATTGTGGCATTAGAAATGGTCACTCAAGGGCTAAAAAAATAACAGGAAGAGGAGGTATAAAACCTGCAGAGACCTACTCCAAGAGACAATGGTGGACAGCACCTCCTTGCCTCACTGACAACTGCCTGGCCAGCAAAGACCCATCACATTCCTGCACTGGGCACATTCATGCTTAGTCCAGCAGCCTGTGACCCACAGCTGTGGCTTAGCAGTACAGAAGATAACTGTCATGTAGTCATAACCTATGTTTATTCCTGCTTTCCAGTGTCTACACACGGTTAAAGATGCCCATTAAAAATTAACTGAAGAGCTGAGGTTTCTGGCCACAAAGTATTCCCACTCCCACATGTCTTTCCCACCTCTGTGCCAGAGCTTAACACCTACAGTTGTGCTTTGTCACAACAGGGAAGTGATCCATGTTAAAAACAGCCACTAGAAGACTGGGGGAGAAGAGTGATCAGTCAAGGTCATGGCCCTCATCTATTTTACCAGTAAGTCTACCAGTGTACAGAATAGGGAGGCAAACCAAGAGCAGAAGCCACTGGTTAGATGACAGAAAGATGGTCTGTTCCACCAGATGTGACCACAGGAGCGTATCTCAAGGGGTTATGAATTGCCTGTCCTTGACCCTGCTCCTACAAGCCCCAGTGGAAGCAGTAGTGTGCTACACTGAAATCACAGTCAAGCTTGCGAGCAGAAGTTTATACCAACAGCAGACTCTATTTTCTCCGTCGATCCCAAAGCTACCTTCTGCTGAAGTCCAAAAGCCAGACAGCCAAATAATGATCTAGAGGGTGTGATCACAGAATGGTTAGGGTTGCAAAGGACTTTAAGATCATCTAGTTCCAACCCCCCTGCTATGGAATCACATATCATGAAATACTGAAGACTACGGCCTCAAAGCTTCAAATTCACCTGCCATCTGCTTTGCTGTTTCTTCCACCAGAAGTGCACAGTAGTTTAAAGCTAGCAAAGAAATTGTTATTTGTAGTTCAACTGCAGGCTGTGATGGTCTGTGCCCTCCAAAACAACAAGGGAGAGGGGGAGATAGCATGCAAGGGAGAGGGGGAGGCAGCATGCAAGGAAGAGAAACATCCAAATGCAACTCATTTTGGTAGAGACTAGGTTCACAATAAATAATTCTGGAGGTAAAAGCAATGAAACATGCAATTCCCATTAACTTTTCCAGGATTTGAACACTTACCTGTTCTGCCTGACACTGACTACCTACAGAAATACCTAACGGTTGGTTGGTTGTTTTCTTTAAGCATCTCAGCTTCTCCACTACTCAGAAAACTTCCAGTATTTTTCCAAAGTCTCCAAGCAATGAATAAGCGCTTAAACTTGTTTATCTGAGTTGTTCTTGCTTTGAGTTTACATGCCAAGGTCTGTAAGCTAAAGGGTCCATAGCAGCACCTCCTCATGCCAAGGTCTGTAAGCTAAAGGGTCCATAGCAGCACCTCCTCTTTCTGCTCTCATGAAATACTGAACACTGAGCATGACAAAACCTCTTATCTAAGTTGTCTGAAAGTAAATACCTGATATTGCTTTAACGGATGTGACCCTAACAGGGTTCTGGTGTTCTAAACATTCATTATCATTTTCAATGCACATCCTCACAGTTCAAATACCTACAGCTCCATTCCTCCACCATCCTTCACTCCCTATCTCTAGAATCACTTGAACACATGGAAAACGCATCTCACTGCAACCTGAGCTGGCCTTCCAGTCCCACAAATGTGTGGCATAACAACAGGATCCGCAAGCACTTGCACAGTGCAGATATTGTTAATGCATAATAGCCTTGGGAAACCACAACAAACAAATAAGAGAGTGTTGAACAAAAGGTTCAAAGATGTATTTTTTGTTAAACACAGAAGAGTCACTGACATTTCGCTTTACCTTCACATACAGAGGAAGGATTAGCTGAAATCATTAAAAACTAAGTTACACTGGAGTTTCTTTGTTCAACATGTTTTTACACCCTGCAGCTGAAACAGTAATCTGAAAAGGAAAGGAAATAATGTATTGCTCACCTCTCCTTGCAATCTCCATTTCACAGTTTCCCCAGTTCCACCTGAAAGCCTGAGCAATAAATTGACCCAACCCCAGCTCACGCTACCTCCCACCACTCTTCTAAAGAGAGATGTGGTCCAGCTTTTATCATATTGAAGGACATCAAAGTAGTTTTTGAAGGAGAAGAGAAAAAGAGGGAGGGAAAGAAAAATAAAAAGCAAAAAAGATAAAACCTGAAAGATATCTCTCTTACTAAAAACTATTGAAAAAATAACATGGGCAAATATAACTGCTTCAGCTAGTCTTTCCCATCCTAAATGCTACTTTTAGTTTAAGATTTTACAGGAGCTGCCTACATCAACACTATGGTTATGCTGGGTTTTGCTGTGGAATAATAATATGAAAAAGACTTGTAGCTATGCACAACAGGGCAGGTGGCTGAGCTGTTTGGGCAGCCCATGGAGTCCAGAGCTAGTCTGACACAGGGGAGAGCAGGGCTGCAGGGAATGACCCTGAAACAATAGCAGAAAACAACAGCAGCAGTGGCCGTTTTCTACAAATGCCAAATCAGAGCCTACTCCTCATTATTTATCCTTTTTTCTCTCAAAAAGGATAAAGACCACGCTGACTTCACAAGCTGCTGGAATGGTCATCTCTGAAAATCCCACACTGGTTTGGGCTGGGAGGCACCTTAAAGCTCATCCAGTTCCAACCCCTGCCATGGGCAGGGACACCTTCCACTAGACCAGGTTGCTCCAGGGCCCATCAAACCTGGCCTTGGACACTGCCAGGGATGGGGCAGCCACAGCTTCTCTGGGCACCCTGTGCCAGGGCCTCACCACTTCCATAAAGAATATTTTCCTTAGGTCCAATCTAAATATCCCCTTTGTCAGTTTAAAATCATTGCCCCTTTTCTTGTGACTACAGGCCTAGATAAAAAGTCTCCGTCAGTCTCTCTTACGAAGCTCCCTTGAAGTATTGATAGGGCTGCAATAAAATATCCCCAGTGCCTTCCCTTTGTCAGGCTGAAGCATCTCAACTCATTCAGAACTGTTCCATCCCTCTGATCATTTTCGTGGTCCTCCTCTGGATCTGTCCTAGCAGGTCCATGTCTTACCTGTGCTGGGGACCCCAGAGCTGGAACCCACACTCCAGGTGGGAGTACTCATGAGAGTGGGCTATAGAAGGAGAGTCACCTCCCCTGACGTGCTGGTCACACTTCTTTTTATGCAGCTGACAAGCTCCCAACTCACCTCAGCTAATACAGCATAAATAGTAAGAAGAATTTTAATATAGGCATGAAGCTCTGCAGTTTTACTTACCTAGAGCAAATCCATGTAAATCCTGGCAGAGGTGATAAGAAGAGCTGACCTTAACTAGCCACAGCAATATTAACACCACATCTGTCCCCACTCCACCATAATATTTCATCAAAATAGTTACAAGAGATCATTTCCAGGTAAAACTAAGCTAGAGCTTTGCACTACCCTCTCATAATTTACTGGGTCTGGCTAGGATGGAGTTAACTTCCCCATAGCAGCCCATGTAGTGCTGTGCTTTGTATCTGTAGCTAGAATGGTGTTGATAAACTCACTGACACTTTGGCTATCACTGAGTGGAGCTCACACAGCATCACGGCTGTCTCTTCAACACTCGCCAAAGGCCAGTAGGCTGGGGATGGGTGAGAGGCTGGGAGGGAACACAGCCAAGACAACTGACTTGAACTGACCAAAGACCTTATAACAGTATTCCAGGACCTAAAGCAGGCCTACAACCCATCTTGAAAGGGACTTTTTACACAGGTATTTAGGGACAGGAAAAGGGGGAATGGCTTTAACCTGACAGAGAGGAGATTGAGATGAGCTCTCAGGCAGAAGTTCTTCCCTGTGAGGGTGCTGAGGCGCTGGCACAGGGTGCCCAGAGAAGCTGTGGCTGCCCCATCCCT
>WYDI02016701.1:0-10618 GCA_009867235.2 Psittacus erithacus
CCCCATCCCTCCGGGAGCCGAGGGAGGAGGTGGGGGGGCAGTGAGTGGGCTGTGTGGCAGGCCTAAACCACGACATAGGTTTATCTTGAAATATTTCCAACAGAATAGATTATAAACCTTTAAATAGATTTTTCTGTAGACATAATGAAAGATATGTAAAGGCAATGGGATTGAAAAAAGTGAGAACTAAAATCCAATGTACTATTCTTACACTGAAAATAGCCCTCTAGCAGTAAACAGGCACAGAAACCTGAGAGAAATATTCTGAATCTTTTGAATAGATGTTAATCTACAATTTGTGAAAACACTAATCTTTTTTTAGAGAAAAGTTGTATTTGACTTTTAGCAGGAATAACTCCTTACAGACAAGAAGACTGTAATTAAGTTTTTAAATCCTGTTGATTCTGCCAAGTTTAAATGGCTAATATTACATGTACTGCAAAATGATCCCTGTCAAAATTTCTCAGAAGCTTAGATGAGGACAGGAATGTCCGTTCTGAAATCACATCTTATTAAAGAAGTGGAAAAAGCAATGCTAAAAAAATTAAAGACCTGGGCTTTTGTATCTCATAAGAGTAATATGAAAATTAATAGTCTAGTCATTTCTGATGCACTGGAAAGTATTTACAGGTTAAAAAAATGCAGACTTTTTAAATGCATTTCTTAAAATTAAGAAAAAGTACCTAAATTTGAACAAAGTATATATTTATTAATCTAATCTACAATATAAAATTAATTTTGAGCAAAAATTTCCTTCAATTTTACTGCCAACATGCATTGTTCAGGTTTTTTTGACAATCAACTTTCCATTTATGCCAGGGTATAGACTTCTGTTTCTAGGGTTTTTCGCTGGGGTTTTCTTTTTATTTGTTTGTGGTTCTTTTTTGTTGGTTTGTTTTTTTTTTTGTGATTGCAGTGAACTTATCTAGGATCAATTCTGGTAAGACTTGACTAAATTGCAAAATAATCAATAGGTCCAAAGCATAAAGGAAAAATATTTCTTTCTAGTACAGATCTTCAGGGAAAATTGTTCTAACGGTGATATTAAAGGAAACAAAAATATGGAGGAACTGGGATCTTTCTATTTTTCTTAGAGAGTACTGAAATAAAAGTTTCCCCACTTGCAATTACACTTTCCAAAAGGTGATCATATTTTGGTTACAAGAAATTATGTTCATTCAATATTTGACACAAAGTGAAGAACTGGAAAGAAAGGGATATTAGTATCTGTATTTACAGTGTAGTTTTAATCTGCAAAAATTCTAAATGCTTTGTTAGATGTGCATAAAAGCAGAAATAAGCATGTCTTAAAATGAAATTGTATCCATGTTTTATTTATATTTTAACTCAAAAATTGTATGCTATATAAACTAAGAGATATAAAGTATTTTTTTCCAAACAGACAGAAAAGAAACATTTTCCTTTATTCAAATGCCTTCTTGAAAATATTTCTTTCATTTTGAAATGTCATTACTGTTGCCACATTCTGTGAACATTTCATGTTTGATTAGCACTTTGCAACTGATTCTTCAGAAAGTGTCTGAATGGTTCTACATAAAAGATCTGCATCTGATACCTGTGGGAGAAGACATAGTAGTTGTATTGCCATGGCATTTGTACAGTAGCTTTGGAAAGGACTGGCATTGTACAATTTGCATTGTTCAGATTTCTATAATTTTAAAGAAGTAATAAGCAATACGTCGTTGATGATCTTGTTACCTCTACCTGCCTAGAAAGTGAAGTGAATAACCTATTGCTTGGATCTTTTTTTCATTAATTGTGAGATGGATCTTTCACTCATTCCATGCCAGAAATGTTTAATTCTACTTCGGTCAGAAAAGTACTGACGTTATTGAAATTTCCAAGCTTTTCTGGAAATCATTAGCCTATTTGCAATATAATCCATGATACAAGAAGCCACAAAGATAACAAAACTAAGGATTTCTAAGGTACTGCTTTGCAAGCACAAGGGAAATGGGGTTGCCAATTTCTTAATTAATACTAACTGTCCTCAGAGTTCATGACACAAGGTGTAATACAATTGAATTAATACAATGTCTGTATTTTTGACAAAATTTACTTTTTAAAAGATCAATAAACAACTATATACTTAAGCACATATTTTATTAAACTAATTTATGTCAACTTTACAAAGCTAATTAAATATGGAATAGTGCAATAATCCAATCAAGTTCATTAGTAAAAATTTGTCAATAAATCAATATGTGACACTATCAAAACATCAAATGAATATAGCAAGTAATCAGCTGAAATTACAAGGCTGATACCAGAAATAATTATTTCTGGTAGTCAAGTGGGGAAAATCTGGAAAGATCACTTTTAGTCTAAGATAGCTGGGGTTTTCAGGCATTATGAGCATTGACCTAGTTTCTGAAGTTCTTAGACTTTTGCCAGGAAAGATATCTATGTTGGTTTCACTCAGAAAAGAAAGTAACTGAGTCTTTGGCAATTCCACTTAGTAAGTTTTTTATTGATGCTTTGTTTTTATTTCCCTCTTTTGTAAAACAGCACTGTAACATACATTCTAAATATCACAACGTGATTGATAAACAATGTCCAACATGAGATGTTCTGTAAAGGATGTTTCATAATTCAAGGGAAGAAATGAAAAAAAGAGCAGAGGGAAGAGAAGCTGGTATTCATAACTTGAAACATTTTTATAGCAATGATTACTCTTACTATTTTCTATAGAAATGCACATGCAGTAGTGGAAAAAATTTTACATGGAAAAAAAACAAACCAAAATGCAGGACAGGCTATATTTTGGGTACTTTTAGATGGAACAGAAAAGTGCATGGATTTTATAACAACAGAAATGTCTTTGCGCAATGAACAGAAGACTTTGGGGGTGAAATGGCTTTAAATCCTTCACGATCTACCCAGAAACCAAGCAAGATGTACCTCCAGTGTTTGCATTAATATGGGCAATTATTTGAATATATTATAATAAATATTTTGAAAAATTTATATTTAAAAAAATGATATGCAAATTTTCCTTCTGAATTGCCTTAATCTTTATTTTGACACTTTCCTTTTCACTTTGCTTCAGAAATATTCAGTGGTTGGAGTTCAGTTAAATGGATCAAAGTATTGGTCTTACACTTTTGCAACAAACAAACTGTTAGGCCTTAAACAACAGCGCAAAGTATTGTCATCAGTGGCCTTTTACTTGAAATCTGCTAATGTTAGTATTCACAAATATTCTTCTTGAGCAGAAAAACTTTGGTTTAGAGGTTTATCAGAAATGCAACTGACCCAGAAGAGATGGGACCTACAATGAGAAGAAAAGATGTATTATTTTATGAAACGAGACACGTGCAGAAACACACTCTGTTCCTTGCACTTGCTTTAGCATTCATTACATTTCTTGAAATATTTGGATGTTTACATCATAAGAATTAGAGAGCTGATTAAATTCAAAACTTATCCTAAAAATTTCTTACCTAAAAATGTATAAAAGATTACATTTTCAGATGTGTAATTAAGCTTTTAAACTTTTTGCTGCCCAGTTATGTTTGAAACTGAATTGCTTATTATGGAAAAGCCTTAGAGTGAAATCAGAAGATTATCAAAGTAGTTTTCCAAATTGAGATAACTATCCATCCGACCTAAGGCTCAATGGCTTAGTCTTTAGCTATGACCAGTAGGAAATGCTTAAAGAAAAATTTAAGTCCCAGGAAGCATGCAGTGATTTATATTTCAGTGACTTTGTGATATAAAGAAAATAATGTCAACTCCTTTCTGACAGCAGGTAAATTTAAGCCTATAGTTATATGGTTGCCTATAGTGAAGGGTTTCTCAGTCCAACTAAATGTGTGCCCACATCTTTTTGAGGGATTTGAACCTGCTTCCTGACACATAAATGCATTAAGTATTGCCCTAGTTCTTTTTCACTTCCTCAATAGATTTTCTCATTTTATGAGTCTGTATTGTATTCTCCTCCATCTTTCTCAGGTTAAAAAATTCCAGTCTGCTCCATCTTCCTTCATGAAATGGTCTTTCCATTGTCTCAAACATACTTATCTAGCTCCTACACAAAGGAAAATCTTGAAACTGATTAACTGATTTATTTTTTTTGGTTGGTTGGTTGGTTGGTTTTCTTACTGTTAGAAAATACTCTTGGTAATTGATTAAGCCAAAATTAAACCAAACTATAAAACTGATGCTGCATATTCTAGTCATAGCAGCTAGACAGTTGAAACGTAAATCTGGAAGAAAACTGAGACTAGGAATGCAAGAGTAAAGCCTGGCATTCAGGTTTAAGTGCTGTGAAAGTGGATGCATAAGCACATTGCATTGTATGGAGCTGCATATTATTAGCAGTGTTTCAGCAAACTGTTGCTGGTGTATTCTAAATTGTTTTTTATCTCGACCCCTAATCCAAAGTCATATTGCGGGCATGATTCAAGAGTTCAGTAGAATAGGTTGAAAAGTATTGATACATGTTGATGGATCTATGATGTGTATGTATTCATATGAGTTATTCTGTTGATAGGAATTATCTTGGGTAAGAAGAATCCATGTCTAAAATAGTATGGTAATGGGAAGATCAAATGAAAAAAAACCCAAACTAACAACAGCACTTTTGTTTGAGTGTGGTTTTGGGGAGCATTTTGGTTTGGGTGGCTTTTTTTTTGGTTTTTTGTTGTTTTGGATTTTTTTTTAACATTTGTCTGATGCTTACTTACTGGATGAAGCCCAGAAAAGGATAGATCAAAGCAGGCAGATCTGAAGCTGACATAGCGCACTTTATAAAGAAACCGTTTTAAAAATAAATAGACAAACTTCAAAGCTAACAAGCAAGCACAACTCTAAATCTTAATTTTCAGTCTACAGAGTGGATTGAGAAAGATTACAACAGAAATGAGGTGGGAGAAATTAGATTTCTCTTTGATTACATCTGGATACAAACTGAGTTTAAATTTGATTTCCACTGCAAAACAAAGCTTGCCCAGGGAACTGATTCATGTGCAGTTTTCAAGTTTGCATTGAAGGTCCCTATTTTTTACAGTTTAGGAAGTGAATTAGTGAAGTGCTTAATTACGTGCCAAAATATATTGGTTTTATCTTTACCTTGCTAAAGGACTGAAACTCTAGCTTTTCTAATGTGTTCGTGCATCGGAGGAGAAGAAATGTTGTGGAGTTTTTCTTTCTTTTGAGAAGGCCAGAGATGAAAAATATGCATTTAAATTACCTACAAACACAGCAGGGTGACTAATTAAATATGACTGAAATGTGTCATTCTTAAATATAAACATTAATTATTTTAATTAATTTTAAATATAAACATTAATTATTTAAATTAATATCAGAATAGAAAACTGAATTTTTCACAGTTTTAATAAGGAAAATTTTGTGTGAGAGAGGATAAGAAATGGGAATATGGCAAGCAATTCTTTGGAGCGCTTAGCTAATATGGTACCATTGAATTTCACTCTTCCAACAAACAGAATTGCATGTCATATTTTAAAAATATTTAAAAATGTCTCATATTTTTTGTTTTGATGAAGAATGTAATTTCACTACAAAAAAGGAACTTTAATCTCTAGAGTAAAAATCTTTAGTTCAAGAATTTCCAACACTGCAGATGACTTTAAAAAAAAAAAATAGACCTATGTTATGCACTACACTGATGGCACATTGTAGATCTATGATTACACATTGCATCCTCATATATTTAATGGTGTCCTCCCACACTGATCTGTTCTATACTGAAAAATCATTTTAATTCTCTGGCTTTTGTGATACTCATATCTTGACCATATGAAGCTTCATTAGTGTTAAAATGTTTGCACGAATTTTCTGTGACATCTTTTCTACACCTTGTAAACAGATTGTAGGATGCTAATAACACAATATTTCAAGAAACAAAAGAACACAATATAACTTCAAAATAAATAAGATGCCACGGCATCACCATTACTGTCATTGTAAGCTAATTGAATAAAGCGAAGTATCACACATAAAAGTACCTGGAGAGAAAATGCAAATATGAATATGGAGCTGTATAGAAAATTCAGTATTGTTTTGCTTACTATATTTTAAATTCAGTATTGTTTTTCTTACTATATTTTAAGTCAGAAAACTGTGGTAAGTTAAAATTATTTGTTCAATACTGAACCAGGAATTATTCTCTTTTCTGAAATAGGAGAAGGATCAAACAAAAGCCATGATTGTTTCTACTTGTACTCTATTTTCAAAGTGATTTTTCAAAAATAAGTACTTTTTGTTAATTTGAGTCAATAGTTAAAGATTACAGCATAGAGATTTAAGATATTTGCTCATTCAAGTATATTATTTTCTCATTTATACAAATCATACATATATTATTTTTTTAAAAAACCAACCCCTTCTATTACAAGAGTTTTAAAATTATTACTATTTTAATAGAACTTACCACATACACTTGAACATACATGTACACATACAGAATTTTGAACAGAATTTGGTCTTGTTTCATAAGGTGAAAGCCAGGTTTTACTGCATTATCCTATACACTAAAAAAATACACAGAAAGAAAATCTTATATTTTTCAGGTCTAGAATTCATGGAAGAATTCACCTGTTCTAGTGATGGTATTAACTAGGCTTATTTTGAACTCAGAACAATTTTCACGAGGAAGAAGAGGTTAAATTAAATCATAATTCTTTTGGAAAGCAAAATAATCAAACTATATAAACTACAATTCATTCATCAAGTCACTGACTAAGTGCAATTAAAGGTCTTTATCCTCAGCAGTGATTTCAAATACTCTAGAAGAAGGTAGTGGACTGCAATTTTTGTGTTAATAGTAAAAATAAAAATTAAATGTCTGCAAGTATTTAAGAAAATGCATATAGTCCTCTGAACTCACAGAAGTCCTTCTTTAGTGTAATAACTAAATACGTGACCAAATATTACCAAAAACTAAGTATATGTCATCACAATCTTGTTGAATTCCACTACACTTTTCTATGTATTCCCTTACGGTAAACAGTTGTCTTGACAGCTTTGGATATCTGTGGTATTTCTTTACTTACAATAAAAACTTTAAAAGAAACATTTAATATAATTTCCTGGCATTAAAAAAAAAAAAAAAAAAAAAAAAAGCTACATTTTGATTGTAAGCTCATTTTATTTCCCCTTATCATGCCTGCAGTTTTTGACATATTCATTCAATACAGAAATTCAGATGATGGATTTATGAAATGTCAAGTTTCCTTCCAAAGAATTCAAAACTGCAACACTGACTTCAGGACAAATGTATACTATGTAGAAGAAATACATCAGTCATGGAAATGAGCAGGCTGTAAGTCCTGGTCAATACCTTACAGCCTATTAAACAGAAGAAAGGAAAGCAACTTTGCTTAGATTTATTATGACAGATTGTGAAAATGAATAATAGTAATGTATTCTTGTAGTCTTAGGTTGTCAATATTAACATGAAAAATTATCAATCATTAATTCATCAAAGAATGCTGAGTTTCCAAGTCTCAATTATTATTGAATTTCTCTATTTAAAGGAATAGGAAATATAATGAAATAGGTTTAGTGATTGAGTTTAATGGAGCATCTTACTGGGTTGTTATGCCAAAAAGCTTTCTTCATCACCAATAAAACTGAAGATTTAAAAAAGGCATTTTATCTAGATCACAGAGATAATGAAAGATACCAGAAGGTCTCTATATAATGGACCTCCAGGAATCTGATTACGGGAATTTAATCATAATTCTTGTTTGTCCTGGAAGCAAATAAATCTTGTGTGATTACTAAGGAGAGGAAAAAAAAAGAAAAAAAAAAAGAAAAACAAGTTTTCCTCTTTGAACATGAAAAGTTTCTGAGCTAGAACTGTTCATTAAGGAGAAGTGTTATAAATCTTATAGGGCAAATAACACATATTTATTAGTTATTTCCAAATTCACTGGAAGCTCCCCTTTGACTTCCTTTAACTAAAACAGTGTTTAAACCACTCCTGTTGTTAGGGTGGTAGATTTCATGGAGAAGCAGCAAAATTTTGAAATTAATTATCATCTAAATAATATAATCTACAACAGGAATAAAGCTTCAATGGTGCAAACAGCAAGTCAGACTACCCTGCTTAAAACACCTATCTTTTTAAAGCTGGCCCATCTGTTCCATCGCTCATATTTTTCTTATTTCCCATCAAGAATCAGCATGTGTGTGTGTGTGCGTGTGTGTGTGCGCGTGTGTGTGTGCATGTGTGTGTGTGATTTCTATGTGTCTGTGTCACATTTCATTCTTCCCTGAAAGCCAAAAAAAAAGGCAGAAGATTAATTTCTAAGTTCATTAACAGCTCTCTACAAGTTGAAATATGACTGTCCTGGAAATATATATCTACATATATATGAATATATTACCGACGATAAGTGCAGAAAAGTATTTCCAACCTTGATCTAGCAAAAGAAATATGCAAATATGTGTAATGCTTAGCACGGAAAGACTCTAACTGGCTGTCACATTGTCATACTTTTACCAGGAGAAGGGATGCCTAGCTTTAGCCCTCCCCTTGACTCCTTTTCCATAGAGATAGCTCATGTGGTGCACTGCAGTGTAGCATCACACTGGAACAATATCCAAAGCACTTTCTCATCCATCTTGTAGCAAGAAAGAGGTATACCAAATCATAACAGCATCATAGCTTAAGTAGAGGTGTAATCCAGCTCATGTTAAATTGGCATAAGATTACCGTAAAGGGACTTACTGCCAAAAACCATAAAGGGACTTACTGCCAAAAATAAAACATAAGGCACTTGTATGCTATATAATGCTGTCACATGTGAGAGGTGCCTGATTTACCTGCAAGTGATACAGGAGTTTACTATGAGTCCAAGCTCTGCTAGCAGTGCTCCATGCATTCTTACAGGAGCTGATGCATTTATATGCTCACTTATTGCTGGATTGATGCATTTTAATAACTTACAGCTAGAAGAACAAAAAAATTCTGGCCAGTCATGTCCTCCCAGGTATAGCTTGCTGGATTCAAGGACTTTAGTGACTCATTATGGGAAAGGTACTATAAAAGTAGGAAGCAGTAAAGGTTTTCTTTTTTAATATTTAATTATGAAATAGGGAGCAAAAGAATGCTCCAAAATTATTTAAAATAAAAAGTGGTTAAAGACCTTTGTTCCAGTATCCCTGAGGTAAAGGGAGTCTAAATGCAAAATCTACACTCTGTTTCTTTTCCTTATCTGGAGATATTAAAATAGATCCGGACATTCTGATGCTTTTCTTCCAATCCCTCTTTTCAACTTCATCTCCAAGAAATTCCTACCTGTAACTTAGCTAAAATTTTTCAAGAGGATCCAATTGAAAACATACAAATTAATTTATTTCACAGTAAATAAAATAAAATATGTTTTTTAAAAAAGTTTCAATTTGTTTTGGCTTTCTTGCTAGCATCAGTGCAATCTCTGAGATTATACTTCTGATGACTAACATTCTGCCTCTTTTGACAGCAGCACTGCTTTTGAAGATTTGATTAGAGCAGTTCTTTAAATCAGAAAAAAAGTTACAATTGTTCTGTGTTTCACCAAAGCATGTAAAAGAAAAGTGAAATGTATTTCTTAGGCTGCAACAATATAATGTTGAAACAACAAGCAATGCCTTTAAAGAGCCTTCAAGGTTGAAAGCATATTAGGGTTACAGCCATTAGTCTGCATATCTGTGCTTTTATAAGAGTTTGGCCGGAAAGTATTGCATTTGATTACTCAGCTAAAAACAGTCATCCATTAACCCCCAGAGACTTAAAGCTCCCCTAGCATGCCTCAGGCCATGTTACTTATTGTGTCCCCATTATTTTAAATGTTATAGAAAGAAAACTAGGACATACAAAAACATCCTAAGGTCACTCTTTGTCATTTCAATAAAAGTTACAGGAGAAAACGTATGTCCTTTGCAATGTTACCGCAATCTGCAGCATGGTAACATGAGGGAAGAATTTGGCATATCTGTTCAAGGGCATTCATGGGTTAAGCATCTATAATATGAGAAGCAAGGCAATGAAACAAAACAAAACAAAAACCCCAAACCAACAGATACCATTGTGCTTGTCAGAACAGAGCTAGTATTTCCACTTTTCTGGAAGTATGAGGGGATTTTACTACCTCCTCCAACCTCCCCACAAAAAATACAGAATTATAAATGATTTCAAAGTGGCTTATTGATATTACTAGTCCTACTATTTAAGGTTTTCATTGAATTATAGTTCAAAATTGCTAATAAAGGCTGGGTGCTGTTCTTGTGGTTTGGAAGAATAAATTTGGACATTAGTTTTGAAGAACTCATAATTAAAAAGCACACGAAATATGTAGAGAAAGCAGAGACTCAAATATACATACCAAGTTTGTTTCAAAAGCTTTAAAATATTCAGTAAGCAAATTACTACCTTTCACAGAATCGTAGAATCATACAGTGGTTAGTGTTAGCAGGGACCTTAAAGATCAGCTAGTTCCAAAACTATTTTTTTTTTCCTCCCCTCCTGGCAGTAAAAGATTTTAAAGAAAGCATTAATAAGCTGTTAAGAGTGTAATCCAGTATCACCACTACCACCAGCATAATGTACCTGGGGTACAAAATTATTTAAGCATAAGAATTGTAT
>WYDI02016701.1:17227-29641 GCA_009867235.2 Psittacus erithacus
GATAAGTGTAAACATTCTAAGCAGTAGCTACAAACATCGGTATTATCAGTACTGTTCTCAGGCTGAAAGTTAGAAACCAGCCACTAAGAAGGAGAAAAAATGACTGCTACTGCTGAACCCAGGACAATGAGTTACACTTCACTACTTCATTGTGCACCAGGATCTTGTGGAAAAACAGACACACACGCTATTTGGTCTTTTTGACATTACTTAGATATTAGTTTTCCATACTGAGCTCCATTCACTAAAAGATATTTCAGATGTGAGGCTGTAAACTCCCCAAAATTATTTTAATTGCTGGTTTGTTTTGATTTCCCTCAGTATAATCTCCACCTTGTGTGGGGTCACAGTTCTTCATTCAAACACAACTAACCTTCATCCACTAGCTATTCCTGGCCAATATTTGATTCCATGTTGCTGTCCCTGGTGGAGACAAGTGTGATGAGAGCTGTGTAGTTGCTACACTAAGTTCATGATGTCTTCACTATTTCTAGGATCTTTCTGTAGATGTTGAATAGGTTTAAAGAGAAAAATGACAGTTGTGAAGTCAGGCGACAAACATGACATTTCATGTAACCTTATTAGAGCTATATACACCCAGAGAGATGTTAGACCATTTTGATATAATCATTATGCAGCCTTGCCATTTCCTTCAATAATCTCTCATGATCGCTGACTGCAACAAATGTTGTGAAGATGCTAGCAAAGATGAGAAGTGATGCCTGCCCTCCACTTCCTACCATCAAGAAATCACCCATCACTGCCATTAGTGTCTTGAGATCTGGGTTGTAGTTTGCATTGAAGCTTGGACACTTGCTACATCCTGGTTGTTTTTGGCCCCAATAGTCTGCCAGTGCTATGAGAACATCACAGAAAACATCAGTAATGTTGTGCCCTCTGTGATGGAGCTGCCGTGACTGAGACTCAAGAATCGATAGGAATGACCAATGTTGATTTCTGATTTCTTTCTTTTCCCTAGTTTCAGGTTGAGATGCATGGTAGAACACTGCCCTGTGCCTGTGAACACAGAGGAGGGACTTCAGTGACAACCAGAAACAGGAACCTGCATTCAGAAAATGGTCAGTCACAAAGCTCTAGTTTGTGACGGCTTGGGGATAAAGTAAAATGAAAATCTGCCTACTGGGCATCTGGCCAATATGCAAAAATACCATTTTGGTTTGTGAGCTGTGTCATTAAGTGCAGATTGAGCACAAGTAAAATCCATCTTCGGTGATATGAGAAAAGCTCTGTAAGAGAAAACTTTCAGATTTGTGCTTTCACTTTGGGGTTGCATAGAAATGGTGGCCACTAAAAAGGTTATGCCTAAATTCTGGATGCAACAATTAACAGTATTCAGACCACTTGTATTGCTAGAGAAATTTTTGGAAGATACTTGGAAATTTTATAGTTCAGTTTATAGTTCTTTCTGGAATTTTACTTAGGAAACTGAATATAGCATCAGTCCAATGAAATTAACATTTCTTCTTGAGAAAATGAAAAAACAGAGGGGAGGGGGCAGGAAGAGGGAGTAAGAGAAGACAGATCAATGCAACAGCTATGCTTAGCAAAGCATGCCCAGGCAAAAAATAAGTAAAATTCAAATATTTGCAAAGCGTGACTGTTGATATACATGCCAAGGAAAAGACTGTTTAGAAGAATGGTCAATAACTGTTGAAGCTTATTTTGTTACCTTGAGAAAGCCAGCATGTAAAATCACAAGTACCTGTTCAGTCTTTGGCATATTCAGATGCTAATTTTTTCTGTCCCAAGATTATTAGCAGTAACTTAAGACATATCAGAGACAATGTGACACTATCAGGTTTAATTTATTAAGTAGACCAAGTGAATGACAGACTGTGAGAGGGAAAGTTTTTCATTCAATAATGCACACGTCAGCTGAGACCTGCCATGGGTACCTCTCCAGTGACAGGGTGCATGGGAGAGGGGAGAGGCAGCGCGTCTCCAACCGTTTTCTGGCTCTGGGTGGCAGTTTGGTCCTGAAGCAAAAGGCTGTCTCTTCAGATCCTATATCCCTGCATAGTGTCAAACATTCATGCAGTGGTGTTCCTCACAGTTTTCATAGCAAGGGTTTCTTATAGACAGATGCTAGCACAGACTGCCAATCACATAAGTCCACAATGATGTTATAGGACACCTTTCCAGCAGTTTCAGGTGTTCTCCTGTCTCTTGTTGATCATAGCTCATACCAGGGCTCCTTACACTCAGCTCTTGATTGCATTGCATCTTAGTCAATATGACGCTCTTATGTTAAAGAAAGGCTTGTAAAACCCTTGAAGTAAAATATCTGCTACCTAGAGGCTATTCAGAAATGTAGAGGAATGTCTCTCCGAGAATCTAGTGGTCCCTTATATACTGCTTTTTTTTCTTGGTCCCAGGGACTTAGTAAGACAATGTACCACATACTTCAGCATGAATTTTAAAGCACACAGCTTTTAGATGGAAATGCATAAACACATCTGGACATCCAAGTTCAGTTTAAAGTCCAGAGGGACAGCTGGGTGTCAGGAAAAGTGATTCACAGCTGTGGGTATGTTGAGACAGACATCAGTGTGTATGGAAGCCACTGTGAAAGTCAAAACAGACATGCAGGGATCTCTTGAAGAACACCTTTATGAAGAGCATTACTGATTAGGCTCTTGAACACTGGATGATAAATTTTTAATTAAAAGAACATCTGAAGCCATCTCATTCTCTGCCATATAAAGCTTTATCTTAATTTTACTCAGGTCTGAAAGCCGTCATGCTTTCTTTATCTGTATTCAGCGCCTCACTTCTTAAACGATAAGAGCAGATATTATGCATTGTTTTCCACTTGCAACTTGGATCATGAATCAACATTCAGATGATTTTAATCCGCAGTCCAAGGCTTCCGAGATTCTGACATGACTTTTTCCACCTCTACAGTTTCATTGGCTTTTTCTCAGGAGGAAAGGAAGTTGTATTCCTTTAATGCTCTGATCCAAACTGATACAAGATGTGTGCCAAGTCATATCACAGATATAAGGAATTTTATTTTTTTGAGGGGTGGAATAAAGTGAAAATAGCAAGTAAAAGGAGGGAGCAGAAGCAACTAAATCATACACGTTAATATAATATGTTGGAAAACAAAGTGGACACTCAGATATTTGTATCTAGTGAACTGCTGAATATAAACATTGTTCACCATGTAGGGTACACTTTGTCCCCCATTAACCTTCAAAGGCAGTGTTTGGAGCTCTTAGAGGACCTCAGGATTAAGGGATTTATGGCCTTCATTTTACAGTTTAACGCCATCAAGTAATAACTACTGAAATTGTCAATGGAATTTGATCCATCCTGTGTGTTAACATGTCTGTTACCATAAACCTCAATACAAAACTTATTTAGCAATGAAAAGGTTTTGTTCTATCAGGTTTTACCCCACAGCTGGATGTATACACATGAATGTTCATTAAATCTCAGCTGATAGTCAGCAACTTATGCTACAGTCATGTTCAATAGCATAGGCATAACTTCATTTGAAAACTTAAAAGAAATTGATAAGCAACCATATTTTACTTCAAGGCACAGACTTTTATCATTCAGCTACATAGATGACTAGTTCAAATAGGTTAAGAGCTTTTAAAAGTTATTTTCAATTTATGAAGTCCTCAAATATTTAGTTTTTAACTAACCCCTGTTTCTGGTTTATTTCTAACTTGCAGGATTTTATATCCAAGCTAAAAAAAATGGATGGAAGTTAAAATAAGGGTTAAGCAGACTGATGCAAAAATTGAAGCTTAAAAATGCATCTAAACCTTTTTTTCTGTTTCCATTTTACCTGGAAATCTTATAAGAATGCATAATATAAAGTATAGAAATTTCCATAAAAAAAATTATGCACTGAAGATATTTAAATAACAATACTACCGTTTAGACATTGCCTGAGTAAAAAGAATTTTCAGGCTTTTGAGATTCATCTTTCACTAGTCAAAATGTAGCTTCTGGCAGTTTGCATGCTGTGTTGTCAGATTAAATGATAATATTCCTTCATGTAAGTGTTACACTGCAGACAAAAAATTAAAGCCTTAGAAAGAGAATCCTACTCCTCCTAGAGTCTTTTTATGATAGGTTAATGACCACTAAAATGGACTAGAAAAAATCACCAAATCTTGAAGATAGATGAAGTGAATCTTTAAAAGACTTTTTCACAAGCTCAGTCTCAGCAGTCCTGGAGATATGAAAACATATTAGGAAAGTGTCACAGCTTATCAACTCATTTCTTATATGGCGGGGTGCACCAGACAACTATTACAGTGTGCTAGATGGCAGCAGCCAAAGAAATTTTCCTGAATGTCTTCAAATCATATGTAATACTCCTAGACTTCTGCTTCTTGTGGCTCTGGTCATGGATGATAGCAAATTACAAAGGTGTTTGCTGCTAGGGTTGAAAGAACAGACTCCTCCAGAACTTCTGCACTTCAAAAGAATCCTTTTTTTCTTTCTTTCTTTCTTTTTAAATTGAATCAATGATTTTTGTCTTCTGCCATACACTCAGCAACAAGTACTCCAGTCAAGAGAAGCAGATAGAGTTTAGATTTAGATACATGAACAAAACGAGATGGGCCAGGTGTTTTAGAGCACTGAATACAGCAGGACCGTGGTGGATCCCAATATCCATCAAACTCAGGCTCTGCTTGGTAAGCCTGAGTATTGTCAGCTACCCTAGCCAAGGTGCAAATGACTTCCCCTATCTTTCACTTCTGCATCTTGGCATTGGCTTGCTTTCTTTTGCAGCACAGGTGCTAGGGACATATGTTCCAGGAGTGCAGGGGGACTTCAGGGAGCAGGGGAGAAAGCCTAGTGAAGAAAATATGGGGTAAGGCAAACCAGTCTCAAAACTTCACCAAAGGTTTGTGCCTGAATTGTCTTCAATGAAAATCTAATAAATAATTGTTTATTTCATAATGCGAGCTTCAACATTGCTCCAACCATTCCTTTTATGCAGCTCTTGGAGGTAAGATTCTAAGTGGAGAACATCACCCAGAAATGTGATGCCTTCTGCCTGTGAAAACTGAACCTAAACTGTATGTAATCAAATATAGGAAATTCAATTGATTTGAATATCTACATACTTCAGGGTTGAGTGTTTTGCCACTTTTCATGGGATGAGATAAGGAAGCCAAGTGACTACACTAGGTATGGATTATTCAAAACCTCCTTCATCTCCCTGTAATGTCCTCACTTAAATGTGAGGACAAAGTCTATTTTCAGAAGGCACACAGAGGGATGACTATCCCAGCTTGTTTAGAGGTGAAAGGGAAAGCAGAAGTTTCCTTAGCTGAAGGGCATCAATAAATTCTGGATTACACAGCTCTAAACACTCTGTATTGGATCAATGATTTACCATCATTTTCATTTACTTAACAAATACTCAGTAGTCAGCTTGACAACTTGCTCTTGCTCCAGCTACTACAGATGGTTTTTACCTCATCAATTATTTTAAGTGATCAAACACACAAAACCAGAGGAAGTATAGAACAATTTAAAAGAAAAATATCCAAATGAAACACCATCATTTTTCATACATTGCTATGATAATGTTCCAACACCTGTCAATATAGTGACTACAGTGGAATTTAAATATACATGTATACTTTCTGTTTTAAACTATAATGTGTATATATACTCAAAAAAGGATGCACTGGAAGCAGGCTAAAATGAATTATGCAAAGCTCTGTACTTTCATAGGTGGGCACCTCATCACAATTTCCATTTTCCAATTTAATCTGGTTATACTGTCGTACTTTAAAACTTAATATGTGGTGTACACTTACTGTAGGAGAAAGAATGTTGAAAAAGAAGACAAAAAGTGCTGTTATAGTATTCTATATCTACTTGGATCTAACTCAGTTAATGATTCAAATTAAAAAAAAAAAGAAGGTATTGCTTTTGTGAATACTGGGATAGTACTAAGAATGGATTTCCTTTCAAATAACAAACAGCATTTTGCCAATGCGAAGTCAAGAACTGCATGCTGTAATGCTTAAAATGAAAGTACCTATTAAGCCAAATTAAATTGCCTTCCTGAATGGCCTGATGGTGAAGCTACTTTTATACAGGACTGAAAGGTGTATTAGAAATCTCTCAGATGGAAAATACATAGATTTGAATTTTCTCTTTTCAGAACAGCAGATATTCCTTTCTACTATAAATTCACTGTTAAGGCTTAGAATTTGTTCTCAAATATAGGTGTGCTTTTACTTCTATCAAAAAGTTAGATGCTTTATTACACAATCTCCAGTGACTTAAAATAATGTAAATGATCTTCTACAAGACAATGTATGATAATTAGTTTGCAATGTATGATAATTAGTTTGCAAAGTCTGGGTTTAGACCCAAGCTCCCATCTTTATGCTTGATGTGAGCAACAGAATGGTTTTGCAATGGCTGTTGTATTCACTGATCTAATAAAAAGCTTTTGAGCTGGTGGCCCTTGAGATAGTGAGCATGAATTTGAATTCAAGTATTCCCTATTATTTTCATCATTTCTGACATAATTGTGCACAGCTAGTGATGAAGTACATTCTTATAAGTTATTACTTATACAAATGGGCATAAGCAGTTTAGGATTTAGCTTCTCTAGGAAGACAGAAGCATTTCTGTTAGCATTACTAGTCACTAACAATGATTTTTGAATCAGAATCTGCTTTTCTCTCCTTGATATAGTTTTCCATAACTGCTTAAGCAGAGGCAGCATTCCATGTTTCCACCACTATCAGATGTTTTTTCCATTTGTCGCGTTAAATTTAAATGAAGCATATTTCAATTATAAGTTTAGCAAAACTATGTCTCTGGTTGGTGCTCTCTGACTTCACTGTAGACTGATCTCATATTTTTCGGACTTTTCCAAGACTTTTCTCTATTAGAATTTGGAAACCCACTCCTTTTATTTTCAAACAGATTTCCATAAATTCATCATCCAAAAGACACTGCTATTCATTCATTTGACATTGAAATAGATATTTTGAAATTCTATGTCATATACTGCTATTATCACCTACGCTAGAAGGGGTAGCAAGCTTCTAAATTATTATCTCATCCACTTAGTCTTTGGTTTACCTGCAGTTTTTGAGCTCCTGCAGGCAAAAACAATTTTTGTGCATTTTTTTTAAGATCCCATGTGGTCATAACAGATGAAATGAAAAGTGTAATTTCCACAATAGATCTCCTTCACGCTAAATGGCAGTCCTTGGCAGGTCTGGTGGATGCTGGAGATTGAACAATAAAATTCATTGTTAATACATGCCTCTTGCTGCTTGGAACTCAAAACACACAAATGTTCATAGAGTTTGGGGATAATAGAAAGTGTCTGTGATTGATTTATGCGACATATCAAAATGTATCAAATTTTTATGCATGTAGAAATATGTTAAATGATAAATGCATTTTTTCTGTAGAATTATTATTCTATTTTATAACACCATGGATAAACATTATCTGCTCCTAGAAACTGTTTATATAGCATCTCTGAGATAGCTTTCTTCCTTGCCATACACTATTTTAATATTTACTTTTTTGCAGAACTCTTTGGAAGTGCTTATTTTAAAACCGATAAAATTGTTTTCACATCTGGTTTGGGGTGTTTTGTTGATTTGTCTTGTGGGTTTGTTTGGGCTTTTTTCCTTTGGGATTATCCAGGCCCATTGTACATTTGATTTATTTCCTCTTCAAAACTGTTGTTAAATTCTGTTTCCTTTTCAAAACCAGAAAGCTGAGATCATAAAATCTCCCATTCCTTTAATTTAAGCAAAAATAAGAAAAAGTTTTTTCCTTACATAGATATTGTTAAATATACTGTTTTCACAACTAGCTGCACTACTTAATAGGCTTTTCTAGATTCAGCATGCATATGTATGAGTTTGAAATATGTCAAAGTTTAATGTTTATATCTTGGGCTTTGATTTAATGAAGATCTCATTTCCTTTGCTAAAATCTAGATATGGACACGGTTCACTAATCATGAGTAAAACTGGCAACATAATCTACATTTTTCATAAACTCTACATGGAGTCAGTTATCAATAATTTATACATGACCTCAGTACTCTTCTACCTAAAGAATAAGCACCTAAGGTGCTCGCCATCTGAAACTCCCTTTGAAAATACTGCTTATAGGGTAATTTTAACTTAACAAAATAATAAGAACTGGTCATCTATATTTGCGTGCATGTATACATTGACTGTTAATATACACCTATATGAGTGAAACTGTGCATTCTAGATGTACACACACACAAGAATGCACACTCTGTATAGATAGGAATCACATTTCTTACTTTTGCAGATATACAAGGTATATCTGAGGTACAAAAAGTAAGAAATATGTTTCCTGTAGTCACAGGTCTTTATTTGCATTTACAACAAATGATTTCTTGCCTTTCCCTGCATAAATGCAGAAAAACTCCATTGAAACAACACACATAAACAAAAGTTGAATTTTGCCTTTAGCTTTTATAAAGGTGTAGTTTGGGTATAGAAATCATATTGATGTTGTTTTTTTTTTCTTTTTTTAGTATGTTTGCTATTTTTTTATTCTTTCCAGACAGACAGCTACCCTTAGCTGCTGAAGAAATAATACCTGGGTCTTTGTTTGATGTGGTGCTTCCACATTCACTTTTACCTTTGTAAGGCCAGTGGAGACATGATTGCAGCACATCCAGAAATACGTATGGTAGCTTTAAGTGAAGTCTAGAGATAACAGCTGCAGCACATCCCCAGAACAATGACTGCAGATGTTATTCAGTGGAGATTTTACCCTGGATCAGTGGTACTGAACTGATGAGACTGATGGTTATTGTCTCATTATGCAGGTCCCACAGTAGATTGTTCTGCCTCCTGAGTCTGTACATCAGCACCAATTCCTGCCACAGGTGGTATCCTCATGGGCCCCTGCTTTACATGGTTTAGAGTTGGTGCTCATGGAGCTAGTGTAGAATAAGTATTTCCTCTCAAGCCAAGTTGGTTTTATTTTATTTCACTTTCTTGGACATCAGCTGCTTTTCACTTTACCGTACTCGTTACAGGAAGAAGTAAATAACCTGAACCAAACAAGATCTGAATTTCAGTTTTGAAGCAAACACTTTTTTCCATTCTTTTACAGCAGACCCTGCAGGTAGTGCATTACATAAAGTTCTGGTCATCTGTAAAATCACAGCCTATACAGCTACTCTCTATTTGACACAAACAACATTAAATTATCTGTTCATATTCACCTTTTGAAAGCTGAGTCTGAAAAATCGAAGGATTTACAAGTGCATTCTGTTGCTATTTCTTTGTCTCATCATTAAAAAAAAGTTGTAAATCAAACAGTACATGGATTTCCCTTTTGGCACTTTTATCCCCTGCAGGTCATTACTGTGTGTGGGCAGAAAGTGTTGTTGTACTTCAAAGTTATTATCAGCCTTCTGTTAGTGGAATTACAATTTAGGCTCTGAACAGACCCATACTTGATTAAACATTTATCATTTATAACCTTTTTTCACAATAAAAATATAAATGAGTTGGCAGTAGAGAAAAGTCTGTTCTTTTACATAAAAAAATAAGTAGGAGTTCTTTTGGTATAATGTTTCAAGAAAAAATACACAGTGCTGTCTGCACTAATACTAACATGATATTATTTTTAGATAAGTCTTGTTTATTTTGCTTAAGAAAAAATAAATCTCAAAATCTCAAAAAACTAATGACCTTAAATCTGAAAATATACTTTTCAAATAAAGAGACACAAACACGTGGCTGTTGCTGTGTGGAAACAGATCACTGAACCATACAGTTTTTTCAGAAAAAGAAGCCAATATGATGCATTTCACAAAGAAGTATCATTCATGGAGAAAGACGACAAAGTGGACAATTTCCGTTTTTCCTCTGTAATGATTGTATTATTCCCTGAAGCATAACATTTGATTGCCATCATCTTTACACGGATAACTAAAAATGTTATTACTGGCTATAAAATTATTCATCCTTTCTCAAAAAAAAACCATCTATAGCATCTGCCTTTCCCATTTTGCTGCAGCTATAAAGATCTCAGGTTGAAGACACACAGTATAAAGGAAGACATACTCGCTTCTACATATTTTCCCTGCCTATTTTCTCTCGTAATTCTTGTCTTTAGAAAAGCACTAGAAAAAGAGTCTTATGAGCAGGATTCAACTGCTAATCTGCAAGTTTCTAGCACTTGCTCTTTATAAATGCCTTCCTTGCCTCCAGGTGTCACTCTATAAGTATATCTTTCTTGCCTACTGGCCAAGTCACATCTATCTATCCATTCATGTCCAGTCTGGATGTTTTGGATATTGCAGTGGATACAAAATGGCTTCATAATATGTGTTGCTTGAACAACTGAATTCCTTATTTGGTTACCTGAAGACTATAACATCTGGAAAGTTAAAGAATATTTATTTTTTCTTTAACCATCTATTTTCTATTGGCACTAAATGTTGTACTCTTAAAAGGAAATATGGATTTTCTTTTTCAGTATACTCAACCTATATCAGGAAGATTCCTATTCACTGAGAATTTGCACTCAATTATATGGTACCTATATACTTTATCTGTCTTATTATGAACTCCCTCTTTCTTGTCATCATACCAGAAAAAAGGGTAACAAAGAGCATTTGTAAGATATGAGGAATTCACTTGCCCACACATGAAGGAGCAGCACCAGATGGGTTAATCCTACTACAGCAACCTCACCATTGTCATGTGCCTGGTTTCAGCAATGTCTAATGAAATCAATACTGACACTATTTCAGCAAGGGCAAAACCAGTTTCAGAGGTTTGTCTTCACCACAGTAGCACTGGATGAATACTCTACAGCAAAACAATAGTGTGTCACCTAAAGCGATGTTAATTAACAGCAGGTGTACATTTTTCATAGTTTAATAGAACCTACTTGTTTATATCATATTATTTTAGTTGCAATATCTCCCGTGTTTTATATGGTTCCTTTTTAATGTGCAATTGGTCCCTTTTTCTGTGGTAAGGGTTTTCCTTTACCTTTTCTATAACGTTTCTTCTTGCCTGACTTGCCTAGAAGGTAATTGCTTCACTCTAAGGTGATTCCCCCCAAGAAGCACCTATCCTACTGTGGATACTTAATTTAAACTAAAAAAAATGTCCACATCTCCATACCTATCCTTTGTTACTGATTGCAAAGAAGCTAAAAAGATTAATGAATTAAGGACAAATTTTTGATGTGTAAATTGTGTTGTGACAGTGTAAAGCATAATTTGCTACTCAATGTGCATTACATATATCTATATATTGGCTTGCCATTTTTTTTCCAGGGGTTTGAAATGAAACTTCTTGAAATACATATATTTTTTAGTCTATTCATGTTAATAGACCAAGGCTTTAGCTGAACTTTGAATTAGAAAGGAAAATCATGACGAAACTCAAGATCAAAAATGACAAAAGTATAACCAGCTTTTCTTTTTTATTCAACTGCAACTGCCTTACATTGATGAAACAAATATATTTGCCAAATAATTTCCACTAAAATTTTTTGGTAAAAGTTGTTCCTCATAAGCAGCTGATAATTGAATTAAATCTTGAATTGTTTAGTATAAAAATCTTTGAATATAATTATTTTTCTATATACCCAAATTTCCAAAAGTTTAGTAAAAACTGCTATCATGAAAGGGCTGTTCAGTATTTGTTAGGTTTGACCTGTTTTGGAACACAAAGCTAGGCTTTGAGAATGCACTTTGCTAACTTCTAGAAAAAGAATGGGAAATTCATCTTTACTTAGCATAGTGTTAAAAAATATACCTAAAGCTAAGTATTTGTTTCAGTTCACTGAAATAAACAAAAATGGCTTTCCAAGAATTCAGTAAGTCCTCAAGCACTATAAAAACTGAAGACTTTTCATTGTTCAATGTATTTAATCAAAGGATTTTTCACAGGAAAAGAAAAATGAAGGTCTATGATATTTCAATGGAATATAGTACATAGGTCAATGTGCAATGAAAACCAAATTACATCACACAGCCACTAATGTGCCAATGCAGTAGGATGCAGCACAGTATAGCTCCATTCCAGCAAAAGAGTGTTTGAGGCTATTAAGTCAGCCTTTGCACAGACACACGGTCTATTGAGTAGATCACACCCAGTATCCAACTGAACTTGCTTGGAGGTAGCTTAGGTAGTTTGAGACAGTGCCAATGTGAGCAGCAAAGAGTAGCTTTAAGAGGCACATTGCTCAGCAAGTGGCCCTCTGCTCTGGTCTTTGTCTCATGTTTTAGAAGGATGCTGTTTGGGAATAGTCAGTTAAACAAGGGAAAAAGCTGAACTGCATTAGCCGTTCATACTTCAGTAGCTTAAGGCATTCTAATGATCAGAGAGAAAATAACACATGATATGTATTAAGTATGAT
>WYDI02016703.1:0-10518 GCA_009867235.2 Psittacus erithacus
TTTTTATGTTGAGGACACCAGAACTGTACACAATACTCCAAGTGAGGTCTCATGAGAGCAGAGTAGAGGGGCAGGATTTCCCCTGCCTTTCACAAATGCTGTAACCTGCTTCAACCTAAACATCACTGTCTATCTTGAGTTAATACTATCCATATTATCACACTGTGTTATAACTCCACGGCACTGAATACTCAGAATACTAGAAGTTTTATGTATGCTCAGTTGGACTTTTCTATCACTAATTCATCCATTAAGACATAAATACAAAGACACAAACAGTGGTTTAGGATTTCCCTGAGGCCAGATCATAGATGGCTGGGAAAACATTCTGGTAAAAATATAGCTTTCAGCCTGCATTGTTCTTAGTTTTATCCAGGCATTCACTCACTGAAGGTCACTTCTGGAGACAAGGCACTGAACTAAATGCACCTTGAATCTGCCATGCTATGGTCATTTTTGTGTGACAGCCTTCAGCTCTGGCATACCTCTTTCAGTTGACTTTCTCCAGTGTAATGCAAACTGCCCCGACTAGAGACACCTTGCAAGTGGTCCAAAGTATGCATGCTGGCTGGTAGATTCGGGTTACAGAGGGGCTCCATGGCTGGTTCTTGCAGCTGTGTGGCAAAATCAATGTGGTCTGTAATGCTACAAATGTCATAAAACAAGCTGAATCAGTCAGAAGAAGAAAACAGAACAGTCATTACAAAGTCCTCTAGTGGTATAAATTGTCCATAACCTGGCTGAATCTCATTCGAGTAGCTCAAGAAGCAAGAGAAACTGGATTTCTATCTGTACTCCCATTTTCCTTTGTAAATCTACCGACGAAGCACCATGTTTCCAAACTTCTTTGAAATCCTGACAGTTCTTTCTTACTTTAAAGAATACTAAAGTCTTCAGTTTATGCACACTGAAGGCCATATAACTGTCTTGCTTTGTGGGAGTAGCTTATTGAAGGTTCATATACAAGATACTTACTCAATGTTTTTAGCAGAAACAGCAAGCCATGTGCTGGCTACAGTTGTAAGCTCTACCCTACGGAGTTTCAGGCATTCATCAGGACTTGGCCAGCCAAGGCTACGATAGTCACGTCTTTTTCCTTGAGAAAGGAAAAAAATATATAGAGAAGAAACTGTCTGGAAGCAGAAGGACATTCTACTTCACTACAGTGATTTACAAAACACAGCAGTGGATATATTCCCTATGGTATAAAAGTCATGGTCCTGAAGTCAGATTTCTTTAGGAACATTCCTGAACCTAAATGGACTGACTGGAACTGGTGAGATCCAAAGACAGAACCGGATCCTACACAAGATAGATTAGGAGGTGGAGTTTTAAATACCATTTCATTACACTCTTTCAACAGCTACAGATGAAGAACAATTGCCACTGTTGTTCACAGGCAACGTCTCTACTTAAATGTCCTTAAATAAAGTTCGTAAATGAGGCATCATTTATGTTCTACAGCTATGGTAAAAACTAGTAAAAGCTGATTGTTCCATCTTCTGACAACCCCAGGTGAAAAATACTGCTGTTTCTATCAATGAATCTTGTTTAAGACAGAGGTTGGCTTTTACTACATTCTTACAGCAACACTTCTGAAACTATTAAGCAACTACACTTCAGTCCTCCCATTCTGCAGAGAAGTTAACCAAGGCAGGGGAAGGTTAAATAACTTGCTTTACGTTAACAAATAGATCACTGGGAGAAACAAGAACCCAATCTTTACATTTAAACCAACTCCTGCTGAAATCTTTCCCTTACATTTGGTGGATACTGTACCAAGTCCTAGGAATCCAGCTTGCGTTAACTGTTAGGAAACATTTTCCTCTCATTTGAGAAACATCCAACTGTTTCAAATGTAAGAGGAATTCATTGTAGACGTAAATTTGCACAGTGGGAAGCCAAGTTTAACAACGTGCCAGTCTATTGCACCAGCTATGCAGACAGTGTTTCAATAGTTATTTCTAGTTACCTGAAATTTTGCCCACTTGGATGCAAATCCTATTTCCCATCCAAGGCATAGTAAACTGCTTTACCATAATTTTGTAAAGTAATGAGTAAGTCTGTAAGACCATGTCTTTCCTAAAGTATTCTGATTGAAGGAAAATTAGCTTTGAGAAACACTGGGGAACTTCAGAGGGGAATGACCAGTTCTTATCACCACCACTGTGATCTATCTGCTTCTCAGTTCTGATTTGCACAAACAGCAAAAGATAGTGAGAGGTACGGAAGTGCTACACAGAGACAGTTCAGTAGCCAAACAGAGGACAGCTACCATCATTTCCCTGTTCTACTAGGAATAACCCAAGTGACCTCCAATATGTTACTTAAATTTTCGTGCAAAAAGAGGATGCCAGCAGAGCCTGCCCCACAGGAGCATTAGGAAGGTAACTACTTTACAACTGAGGGATGCTATGTAATTAAGCCACAAAAGTAGCTCAGAGGGAGAGAAGATACACTGAGGAAATGACAAGTGTGTGCTCACAAATGATGATCCCTCCCCCTCTATTTACATATTTAATTTTATAACTTACGTTCGACAGTTGCTAAAAAAGGAGCTTGTTAAAGATTTAATGTAAGAGCCTTCAAGATGTGAAATCACTTTCCAGGTCATCAAATCCTCAAGGACTAAATGTATTGGAGAACACATCTTTGCTTACATGTCAGCTCTATGACATTAAGATTTTAGCTCCACTGAAATAAGCATAAAACAAAAAGTATGAGGCCCAGTTCTTTTGGTTATCCTCTTTGGCCACATTAGGTTCCAGCAACATGAAATCTCATCCCATGCAATCATGTGCAGATGACTTCTGCCCACCTGAATGTAGCAGTGGAACCAGCTTGCACCATATCAATAGACCACTCTCCAATTTCTGTTACTCAACCAGCAAAAGCTTCGCCTCCCTCTAAACCTCCTCATCTACATTGGTACAAAACTCTACTCTTCTGTAGCTTCAGTATCTGGAAGGGAGCCTTTATGTTTTCTCTTATATCATCACCAAACCAATCGCAACAGACCACTTGATTTTTAAGATGCGTTTTGGTTTTATGAGCTCAAGCTTTCTGTGCTTTGCTGTTGAGTTGTGTGTCTTCTGGTTAGTGAGTAATCAATTCAAACTCTCATCTTGCATTTGTTCCTCAAGAGGTGTGTCTCATCTGATAAACTAACTTCTTTGACTACTCACCCCCTCTCTCATTTACTACTTCTGTATCTGCCTCTTTCATTTGCCACTCCTATCACCTCACCCCCTGAAGATCTGGGAATTAACTAGAAAGTTTTCATTCAGGAGACAAAGTTATGCCGTACTTCATGCTAAAGGTGTAGATGGAAAAGAATTTATCCAAAGGCATATTCACTACATAGTCTTTGTGACACATAGTTATGGTAATAAACCACTGTAATATGGAAGCCACAAAAGAAGTAAACCATAGTAATGTACTGGAAAAGACTTGCTTTCTCTAGAATTGGCAGGTTACCTATTGGTCCAGGAGAAGGTATCTTTGGTCCACTGATCTCCAAGGCAGTTTGGTAAAAGTTTTCATTGTCTCCATTAGCCCCTTCTTCCCCGTTTCTCCCAACTGGCTCCTGCAGATCCAAGCTTTCAGCCTTTGGTTTCTTTAAGCGTTTGACCTGAAAAGTGATCTACCAAAAGAACAGTATTAGCAAGGTTAACAGTATGAAACAACCATGAATGTTATCAGCTCCAATACACTACTTGTTTTAGCCCAAAGATTCAATTTCAAAGATGTTAAAGATGAGATCTTTCTCTCTCTCCCAACTCCATGCCAACCCATTCTCTATGGTCTGCCCACTCTCACTGCATCACACTATGCAAACAAAGTACACAACTCCAAATCTCCAAAACAGGAGAAAATCAATTTAACTGTGCAGAACTGAAAGGCATTTTTCATTATGTATCTTGTTCGTAACACGATCATTCAGGTACTTCATTTTTTCATGCTAGCTAGAACTTTTGGTTAGAGACTTTTCTCCTTTTAACTGTGAGCAAGGAGTTTGAGGGCACCCAGCATCATTCAACATCTAAGTTCTTGCTGCTGATACCCAAGGCTTTTAATGCCAGGTTTTGTGATGCAGAGGCCCTCCCGTTAGAAGATGGATTGAAACTACTTGTTCATTTCACAAGCCATGAACCAGCTCTTTGAGGCCCATAGGGCATTTCCTACATATATTCCAGTGTTCAACACCCTGGCCTATCCTCATCTTTCTCTCCTCCCCTTATACTATTATAAGTTGGTACAAGACAAACTCATCCAAACTTACCCATTCAGCTTCATCATCATCACCACAGTCCCCAAAACAGGAGCTAGCCAGTCCATCCTGAGATCCCTTCTTTAGGACCCGGATTCCCTGCAAGTCCATCCGACGACCTTTTACCTCCAGTGCCCCTTCAAAAGCTTCCTGAGGCCAAGAGTTTTCAAACTCGTCCACCAAAGCCAGCATCTCTTCAGACATCTGATCATCTTCTAAACCCTCCATCCCTTCTGAACCGTTGCTTTCAGCAGTGACTGTGTCTAAGAGGGAATACCATAAAAGCTTCTTTTCCTGGTACTTCCAAAAATCACATTCACAAAAGATCTGTTTCTGTGAGCTGACTTTTCCACACGCACAAACCAAGTGTGCTTATTGCACACTTCAAATGGAGAGGGGGCCTGGAGAATGCAGATGTCCCTGCTACAAATAAGCATCATCTCCAGCTTCAAAATCAGCACCTCTAGACCACTTACATCAGTTTCCTTTCCAAACCAGAATTCTGCCTGTTTGAGGGAGTATACAGATAGTGTGTTTTCTCTACACACATGCATTAAACACTGACGAAAGCTCTCTCTACCTTAACCACAGACACTGTCTTTCTTCCCTTCTGCCTGGCACAGCTGACACAATTCACTGAGGTACAGCCAACATGTGTTTGTAGACTCCTGCAAAAATCTACATCCTTTAGCTTGGAAAATGTCTAAACATTTGTTTTATTGAATGCATTCTGATGTTAAGCTTCCAGAAGAACAACAGTGAGCAGAACAAAACTGGTTTTAAGGGTTGTTTGCGGCTTTAGGGAGGGGGAAAAGTAGTTTTTTGGAGGAAGGAAGACAGCTCTACTGAAAAATCTAGAACCTGATTAATTTGCCAGTACTGCTTTTGTAAGGCTGAACTTACTCTCCAGTCTCAAGAAGGACGGATCCCTTGCTGAACTCTGAGTAAGGACTTCTGGATCTTCTGTACCTCCCTCTGAGCGTCCTTCTGCCACTGCAGTAACTGACTCATAGTGGTCTTCAAAGTATTTCTCTTTGTTGTGACTGCCATCTGCATTTTTCTCGTGACAGTGGTCTGAAAGAGAGAAATTTACTGATATACCACATAAGCCTGCTCCTCCCTGCTACGAGCACAGAAGTTGTACTGCAGAAGCTACAGTCTTCTAGTTTTCTACATACGGATTAGCAGAGTAACTCTACAAGGTATCAAAGGCTTCATTCAGTGATTAAAAAGCTAATGTGCCTCTTGACAAGGCAGATTACCCAGAACAGCTACAGGAAACTATGTTAATAGGTATACACAATGAAGTACTAATGAAGGAAAAGTCAGTTATCTTTTGAGGGAAGGTTACACAGCACATAGGAAATGACTGTGCTGGTGGCCACTCCAATGAGCATTCCCAAGACATTTTTAGTGACAATGCACCGTATGTGGGGGGTGCCTCCCACGAACTTCCCTGAGACATCATAATGTTCCCATGCACAAGAAAAAGGGCCAAGGCAGACTGATATGTGATTGCCAAGCTCTGACCTTCGGAGCCAGCAACAGGCAGTACATAGGTAAGAATAGCTCATTAGACAGACAGACAAAAGCTACAGGTATTAACATGTGCCAAAACCCAGTTTATTCAGCTGAAAATTTAACATCTATAATTCTGTGGTCAGGTTCCACCAAATGCAAAGATCTAGGAACAACGCTGGAAAAAGCCAAATGCAGAGCCAGTAACAAGCAGGTAAAAAAACCCCAAAAGAGCAAACTTGCAACCCAAGCATTGGAGCATCCCTCAGTGAGATAGTGTTAAGCTTAAAGGGCAACCACCTTCAACTTTGTGGCAATATATTTTATCTTTAATACATTTTAACTGAAGATCTGAGAGCTTCTAACAGCAATTACTTGCCAGTGCTTTGAGGAGAAGAGATGCTTAAAGAGCTGCTGCCCTGGCCAACCCCTGGAGTTGTACAGGTAAGAGACAGGATTCTTCGTATATAGAGAAGCTGCCCCAAACCTCACTGCACAGCTACGGGGCTGAGACATGGACCAGGATACCTACTACTTATCACATGGGAAGCATGTCCCCACAGAGAAAAACATATTCTGGGTACAAAGCTGCTGCTCTCAAACCTTCCTTTCAATCACTTGTGAGTGAAAATAGCATACATACACAAATGAATTAAGAAGCACATAATGAATCAAAGAAAGCTCATATTAAACACAAGATTCTCAAGTATGTTCCCCATTCTACCCTCATGAATGCAAATTGCACAGCTCCATGCATAAGAAAAACATTATTTTTTTAAGCTGGCAGCATAAAATATGAGAATGGGAAGAAATTAGATTAGTGACTCCTTTCTTCTCCATGCAATGATCCTATGTTTTAAAAGAGTACTTTGAAGTCTCACTCTTATCAGGCCAGCAGGGCAAGGGAGTGGTTCTAACTCTTGTGTAAGGATAACCTGGTCCACCACTTCTCAGCAAAGTGAAACCATAGCTTTTTGCTGGATGCTCTCTACTTTTGCATCTGTGAACACTCTGGCGGCATGTCTGGAGGAGAAACAGAACAGTTTCCTGGGGGTACGGTGGTGTCACCAAATATCAAATAAAACTATACTAATAAACTCCCTGAGAAAACTATTTCCAGCCCTACCCTTTCTGCTGTATAGAAAAGAAGTCAAACAATGCATTTTACGAGTAAATATGCAAACCAGAAGCAGTTAACTTCATAAACTCATCTAACATCTGCCATAGTTATGCTCTGCCTTTCCTGCTCTATCAGTCATTGGCTCTTTCTTTAATCCTCTCCTCACTTCCTCCATGCTGTCAATAGAAAATTAATTGGTTTCATCAAAACAAACAAAAAAAATCACTTCACTCTATGGAGATCCTCATGTTTAATTTATGAGAGATGGTGTGCACAGAACCCCCAAGCTGAAACCAGTCCCTCTGCCTGCTACCAAACCAGCCTGATTTTGATGCAAGTCAGGTGTGTCTCAGTAATGCGATGACCACAACTCCCTTTGCTGAAGGTCAATTCATCATTTGTGTAAAGAACAAAAGCAAAGGGGCTGAAAAAGAGACCACTGTTTTTAATTGAACTAAAAACAGCAAAAAGAGAGGGGAAAAAAAAGCAAAAGGAAAAAAAACCCACTTAAAATTCTACTTAAGAGGAACTCTGTTAATATTAATTTAGAAACCCTGGCAGCCAAAACCAGACTCGATGAATACCGGCTTGCTTGGGATCTGAGAGCTGCTATACATAGAAACCTGAGTGGCCTCATTCTTCAAACTGTTGCTTTCAGTTGTCTAACGTCACTGGTTGAAAAACCAGTGGATGTTTTAAGATCTGTGATGAGCATGAAGCTGGCAGCAACGAAACACTGTAAGAACTTCACAGCTCCTATCAGGCAGATGCCTGAAGACCAACGGGGAAGACCACCAGGTAAAAGTGTGAGACCAGCAGCACAGCCCCAAACTCCAAGCACACTCACTGGCTGTAGAACATGAGTTGTATCACTGCAATACTTACAGCACCTTAGCCATGTGAAGGACAGAAGCGACTGTCACCCTATGGTCAGCTACGTATTATTAACATTGCACATATATTCTGGCTGTCTAAATAAGCCCGTGTGAAGTCCCCCCAACCGTGATACTGCAGCCACAAAACCTGAAGTCTAAAATTACCCTGTAGCACTTGATCAATTCAGAGTACTCCATCCTGAAAACTTACTATAGAAGGAGTACTTCTATGCTCATTTAATTTTCTGAGAGCCACTTTTCCTATTGATTCTGCAGAACTGAGAAGAAAGTACACATCCTACCCTCTGTATTATGAGACCTGGTTACTATGTTCCAAGCAGTGAAACAAAGATGCTATAGAGATGACACAAAACAAGCGTCTGGACCGTCATTCAGGCAATAGAAATAACACAAATAACTAGTCTGATTGCATTAGGTTAATGTAGAAACTGCCAGGGAAAGAAAGAGAATAGAATCATGGAATGGTTTGGGTTGGAAGGGACCTTAAAGCTCCTTTAGTTCCAGGGACACCTTCCACTAGAGCAGGTTGCTCCAAACCCCGTCCAACCTGACCTTGAATACCGCCAGGGACGGAGCATTCACAACTTCTTTGGGCAGCCTGTTCCAGTGTCATAAATTATTAAGCAAATACAAACTCTAAACTGAGACTTTGGAGATTGAAAGCAGAACACAGTATTACATATTAAAGGTCTCTATTTCTCATATTGTTCTAGTTTGTCATTTTTTGGGGCCAAAGTGAATGCACTTGTACAACACCAGCACAACACACATTTTAAATAGAGGAAAGATCTGCTAGACCATCCATCCCACCTAATATTAACCACCTTTTTGATTTTCAGGACCCCTCTCAAATGTCACCCAAGCTGTGGTACCTACTACAGTTGGTAGGGCTAAAAATCCCCAAGCAAAAAGTCAGACTTCAATTTTTGTTTAGGAATTGGATGATTCCAAACTCTTAAGTTGAAGGCCACTTCATGTAAAGAAAGAAACAGGCAGTGTTGACATCTGTGCCCAGGAAGGAGAAATAGCAGGAAGCAGAAGTGATGGATGCAGTAACTGACATTGAAGACTTATTACATCTATAAAGGGGTAACAAATATTTATCCTGAACCATACTTCATATTGGCACATTTCTCAGGAAAGACACTTGGAAGCAATCATGAACTTTCCTTATTATATATATTACGTATATTTATATACATGTTTCTGGTACTACGTGGGGTATCTTGCTTGCTTAAGAGCAAACTTCCATCAACTTAGGTGACTCCAGACCCTTAGACTCAAAGCTGCTTACCTAAAGCAAGAAATGAAATGTGGAAAGTATGAAAAAGAGGAAAGATGAGCAAACAGCACCCTCAATGTATCACATGAAGTGCTGCACCTTGATGAAGGTCCCCAGAGTAATCAAACTTCACCATTAAAGAGGGCACTGATTGTTTTAAAGCTCTAAATGAACTGCCACTGCAGCTCTGTGTCTTGTGGTACATCTGGCAGAGAGAATGAGGCCTCCCTAAATACTGGCACTGTTTGATTCCTATATACCAAGTTAAGATGGATGATCTGGTGTCATTAACAGCATTGGGCATCAAAAGTAAAATTATCTCTAAGTATCTCGGGTTAGCACAGAGTTTTTACAGACTTTTTCTTCTTAGCTTGTCAGCCCAGAGCTTGTGTAATACGGCATTCCTAACGCTACCATCTATGTTTCAACATAATAGGTTTAAGAAAAGTATCGGCTCCGAACTTCTTATGACAAGACAAACAGATTTCCTTAGATTTTTTGGAACACCCTTAGAAATTACGATGGTAGAATAATGCCTCAAAATTAAAAGTCAAGTCATTTAAAATTTATGTACTGCTATTTTTCATACCACTTGGAATAAGCAGTGCTGGATTATCTCTTGAATGATTACAAGAGTCAAGTGACTATTGCTGCAGTCAGTGACTTGCATTAGATTACACAAAATGCAAGTTAAATGGAGATGAGTGTCACTTAAATGATGTGCCCCTTTGCATTTAAACAATGCAAAGAGAGAACTCTACTTAATACAGATATTGTCAGCCTAATACCCGAGTTGTCAGAGCACAGAACAAACTGAAACCAACGTACTAACAGGAGTTAACTCCATACTTTTTGATAGGAGCTCAAAACTGGTATTCCCCACAGTGAAACTGAGTAAAGGTAGTTCTCTTTTGTTAGAGCATGAATGACATGTCACTGAGCTTAATGGAAATAGGCTTTAATCCCTGCATGCTCACAAAAGGTCTCATCTACAGACATTTCTGGAGCAGGGCATCAATAAGCTGTCTTCTTTTGACTTTTGCTAGTTACTGCTTACAAAGACAGAGAGGCACAAGTCAAAGGGGTTGGTACATTACCACCTTACACATGAAAATGCATAGCAATTAATGCTGCTCTTTGGTGGTGTGAAAACTTTAAGGGTGCTCACAGCTTGGGTGACAGTTCATATGTTTTTAGGGACTGCAGTGACAGGACAAGAGGTAATGGGTTCAAACTTAAACAGGGGAAGTTTAGATTGGATATAAGGAAGAAGTTCTCTACTGTGTGGGTGGTGAGGCCCTGTAATGGGATGCCCAGGGAAGCTGTGAATGTTCCATTCCCAGCAGTGCTCAAGACCAGGTTGGACAGAGCCTTGGGTGACATGGTTTAGTGTGAGGTGTCCCTGCCCATGGCAGAGGGGTTGGAACTGGAT